>VZQC01005157.1:3008326-3032591 GCA_009823505.1 Rhizomys pruinosus | reverse complement strand
CTGAGAAAGAGATGAAAAGTATGTTTGGCAGAATGCATGAGCTCTGGTGGGGTGAGGGAATGGGGGGGGACACGGGTCTAGATTTGATAAAAATAAATAAATAAATTTAAAAAAAGGGGGGCTGGAGAGATGGCCTATTGATTAAGAGCGCCCATTGCTCTTGCAGAGAACCCGGGTTTGATCCCCAGCACCCACATGGCGGCTGAGAACCGTCTGTAATTCCAATTCCAGGAGAACTCCAGTTCCAGGGGAATCTGACACCCTCTTCTGACCTCCGCGGCATTGGATGACACGGGTGCACAAACCTACATACAGACAGTACATTCATACACATAAATAAAATAAAATAAAATTTAAAAAGAAAAAAAAAAAAGAAAGCAGGCTGGGCATGGGCTGGGGGAGCAAGCCAGTAAACAGTGTTCCTCCCTGGCCTGTGCTTCAGCTCCTGCTTCCAAGTTCCTGTCCTGAGTTCCTATGCTGGGTTCCCTCAGTGATGAACTGTGACCCAGGAGATGTGAGCCGCATAAACCCTTTCCTCCCCAAGCTGGTTTTGGTCAGTGTTTTGTCACAGCAATTGAAGAAAAACTAGAACAGGTACTAAGATTATTTTTAGTATTTGAGCATAAGAACACTTAATACCAAAAAGTTTTTTTTTTAATTTTATTTTTTTTTATGTGTATGAATGTACTGTCTGCATGTAGGTCTGCACACCCATGTCATGCAATGCCACGGAGGTCAGAAGAGGATGTCGGATTCCCCTGAAACTGGAGCCAAAGACGGTTCTCAGCCGCCATGTGGGTGCTGGGGATCGAACTCGGGTCCTCTGCAAGAGCAGTCGGGGCTCTTAACCACTAGGCCATTTCTCCAGCCCCCACCCAATAGGTTTTTTTCTAAAACTGTAAAATGGTTCATAAGAAATAAAAGTGTCATGTTTCTGTTTTTCCTTAATATAGTATAGGTAAACATCCCTTACCTGAAAACCCCAAATCTAAAATACTCCATTAAATTCTGGTGTGATGGTACACACCTGCAATCCTAGCACTCAGGAGGCTGAATCAGGAGGATTTTGAGTTCCAGGCTAGCCTGGACTACCTAGCAAAACCCTGTCTCAAAACACAAACCAAAACAATCTTTGAGTGCCAGAAGATACCTCAACTGGAAAAGCTCACTCTATGATACTTTGTCTTATGCATAACATTGTTAAAAAATATTATATGCAGTTACCTTCAGGTTACATGTAGGAGGTATATATGAAACAATTTTATGTTTAGACTTGGATCTCCTTCCCCCAAATCTCATGTATTTGCAAATATCCAAAGCCAAACCACTTCTAATCCTAAGCATTTATTAAGGGATACTCAATTTATAGCCCCCAAACAGGATTTGCTAGTTATAATTAATATTGCATTTATTTATTTATTTTTATATGTTGAGTGTTTTATCTGTATATATGTAAGTACACCTGTGTCATGCAATGTCCATAGAGGTCAGAAGAGGGCATTGGATCTCCTGGAACTGGAGTTACGGACAGTTGTCAGCTGCCATGAGGGTGCTGGGAACTGAACCTTGGTCCTTTGCAAGGGCAGCCAGTATCCTAACTGCTGAGCCATCTCTCCAGCCCCTTAATCTTGAATTAATTAAAAAAAAATAGAATACAATACTATTAGCTATCATAGTAAAGTTCTTGTTATCCCATTATAAAAGCTTTATTCATATCTGATTAGTTTATGGATTTGTTTTGTTGATAAACAGTTCAGAGTAATCATCATGTAAGCCTGGGCTGGCCTTGAACTCTGTGTGTGTGTGTGTGTGTGTGTGTGTGTGTGTGTGTGTGTTGCTGTGACTGTATGCATGCATATGTGTGTACACTTCTTTGTTCACAAGCAGAGGCAGGATATCAGGAGTCTTTCTCTGTTGCTTTCCATCTTATTATGTTGAGACAGGCTTACACTGAGCATGAAGTTTGCTGTTTGGCTAGGCAAGTTCCTGTGAGCCTCATGTCTCTGCTCCCTATAGTTAAAGGCATATGGGGCAATGTGCAGCTTTTACATGAATGCTGGGGATTTGAACTCAGGTCTTGTTGCTTTCACAGAAAGGACTATTACCTACTAAACCATCTTTCCAGATCCCCTAACTTTCAACCCTTAACTCTCATGACTCAGCCTCCCAAGTGCTAGGATAAGATATGCACTACCATGCTCAGCAGGCAATTGTAGAGTTTAATTCATTTACATTTAATGTAACTGTTAATATTAAAGGACTTAAATTCTGTAGTTTTGCAGTTTGTTTTCTACACATTTCTTTCATGTTCCATTACTTTTACTACTGCCTATTGTATTTGAAATTTTCTTAGTATACCATTTAATTGCATCACCTTTTTTGTATATATTTTAGTTACTCTCTTTGTAGTTGCCTTGCAGATTATGCTTAACATCTTTATTTACAGAAATACTCAAATCAGTACCAACTTACTTTTTTATTTAATGTGCATTAGTGTTTTGCCTGCATATATGTAAGTCTAGCTGTGTCATGTAATGCCTATAGATGCCAGAAGAGGGTGTTGGATGCTCCTAGAACTGGGGTTACAGACAGTTGTTAGCTGCCATGTGGGTGTTGGGATAACTCCCAACTTCTTTTTGTCTTTTTGAGACATGTTCTCCCTGTTGTCCCTGGAACAAGGTGGCTGGAACTCACTGTGTAGACCAGGCTGGCCTTGAACTCACAGAGATCTGCCTGCCTCTGCCTCCCGAGTGCTGGGATTAAAGGTGTGTGCCACTATTCCTGGCCCCAACTTTTCATAATATACTAACCTGTTGGTCCTGTATAGCTCTTCCCACTACCATAATGTTTCTGTCACAAATTACGTGTTCATTGTAAACATAAAATGATTATTTTGTTTCATGTTTGATTCTCCCGTACTTCTTACCTGGACTAATAATATAGATTGTTATTTTCCTTTTTGTATATTTATTTATTTATTATTAGTTTTTTATGTTTAGTTTTTGAGACAGGGTCTCCCTTTAGTCCCAGCTGGCCTGGAGCTCATTCTGTAGACCAGAGCCGGCCTTGACCTCACAGAGATCCGCCTGCCTCTGCCTCCCGAGTGCTGGGATTAAAGGCATGTGCCACCATGCCCGGCCTAAGATGGCTCTTAGCTGCCATGTGGGTACTGGGAATCGAACCCGGGTCCCCTGCAAGAGCAGTTGGCACTCTTAACCGCTGAGCCATCTCTCTAGCCACTCTCTCTCTCTCTCTCTCTCTCTCTCTCTCTCTCTCTCTCTCTCTCTCTCTCTCTCTCTCTCTCTCTCTCTTTTCCCCAGCTGGCATTGAACTAACTCACAAAAGATCCGCTGCCTTGCATCCCAAGTGCTAGGATTAAAGGCGTGCACCACCACGGCCTTTAATAGTAGAGAACTGATCTTCTTAAGAAACATGTACAGTGCCAGGGATAGAGGACAAAGGGGACAATCCAGATGGGGGAGTCAAACTTTAATGGAGATGGAGGCGCAGGTTGTGGAAAGCCAACGTGGAGAAGCCTGGCTATGTATTCAGCAAGCCACAGCGGCAGATGACAGGACCGAGCAGTGGGACAACCTGGAAAGTCACTCTGGGGATTAATCATGGAACAGTCACTCTGGGTTAATCATGGGACAGGGCAGGAGGAGACCCTGGGTTGCAGCATTTTTGGCAAGGAAGCTGCATGACTGAGGNTGGTCTACAGAGCGAGTTCCAGGACAGCTGGGGCTACAGGGAGACCCTGTCTCAAAAAGACCAAAAAAAAAAAAAAAAGAATCAGCTCTGGTTGCAGCCTTTCTATGAGATCTTTCATATTTAGTTTTTTCCATAAAAGTTTACTTTCCTTGTTAAATTACTGTGATTTTTGTGCCATTTACATGATGTGTGCCACCTATTACTAGCATTGTATTGTGTTCAATTTTCTCTTTTTAAAATATTTAGCAACTTCCCCTTTGTTAAAGGCTATATAAGTCACCCTGTATGCCTTAACTTCTTTATCAGCATTAGTGAAACCTCTCCATGAAGGAGTTCTTTGCCCTTATTGCATTAAGACATGTGTGAATTAATAAAAAACATTAAGAAGTTTGAGAGGAAAAAGAAAACCCAGTGATAAAACGGGGAAAAGAGGAGCCGGAGATACGGCTCAATAGTTGAGTATAACTGCTTTTCTAGAGGACCTGCTCAGTTCCCAGCACCCACATCAGATGGCTCACAGTTGCCTAAAACTCCAGCTATCTGACATGGTCTTCTGACCTCCATGGACACACATACACATGGCATATACTCATAGTCACACAGAAACAGATAAATTAAAAAAAAAAAAAAGCAGAATATTGAGAAGAGGAATAAATTGTCCAGGAACTATATTGCATGAATTCCTCTTTATTTCATTAAAATAGTAGAAGTAGTAGCTGATGTTTATTGATTAAGTGCTTTATTTGTGTCATTTTGGTCTCATTTTTGGCAGCACTGGGGATTGAATTTGGCCTTGCACATGGTAGACATATGTTCTATCTCTGAGTTGTAGCCCCAATCCCTTGTGTCACTTTTTTTTTTGTCTTTTTGAAATAGGGTTTCCCTGAAGTCTAAGCTGGCCTGGAACCCCCTATGTAGACCAGGTTGGCCTCCATCTCACAGAGATCTACCTGCCTCTGCTTCCTGAATGCTGAGATTAAAAGCATGCACCACCACGGCCAGCTTCTTGTGCCATTTATTTTGTCCCCTTGTGGTCACATGCTGTCTGCCTTCCTTTTCTGCAGCCTTTTGAAGCAGTGTTCAGACGTGGAGCTCTCCTTCCCACAGCCACCACAGGGCTCCAATCTCTTTCATGGTACAAAAAGAGGGACACTGTTTCTCACCTCATATCGGGTAATTTCTACTTCTTCTTTGATTGGAAGATTAGCTCAGTGTTTGCTTTTCTAGAGTGAGAAAAGTTAAATGTTGGCTTTTAAAGTGTTTTTTATTTGTTTTTGGTTTTTTGGAATTTTAAAAAATTTTATGTGTATGAGTGTTTTCCCTGTATGTATGTAGGTATACCACATCTGTACAATGCCCATGGAAGCCAGAAGAGGGTGTTGGATCCCCTGGAACTGAAGTTACAGATGATTGTTGGCTGCCATGTGGGTGCTGGGAACCAAATGGGTCTTCTGCAGGAGCAGCCAGTGCTCTTAACCAATGAGCCATCTCTCTAACCCCTAAAGTGTTGTTAAAAATTATTTTTATAGGGCTGGGCGTGGTGGCGCACGCCTTTAATCCTAGCACTTGGGAGGCAGAGTCAGGCGGACCTTTGTGAGTTCAAGGCCAGCCTGGTCTACAGAGTGAATTCCAGGACAGCTGGGGCTCCAGGGAGACCCTGTCTCAAAAAAGACCAAAAAAAATTATTTTTATTTTATATATATGTTTTGCTTACATGTATGTATGTATATATGTATGTATATGCACCTATTTCCTGCAATGTTCAAGGAGGCCAGAAGAGGGCATCTGATTCCTCTGGAACTGGAGTTATAGATGGTTGTTATCCACCATGTGGGTGCTGGGAATCCAACCGGGGTCCTTTGTAAGAGCAGCCAGTGCTCTTAAACTCTGAGCAATCTCTCTAGCCCCCAATTATTCTTATTATTAATTATTATATATATATATATATATATATATATATATATATGTGTGTGTGTGTGTGTACATACTATGTTTATTGGTGCTCATTAGAGGCCAGAAGAAGGCATCAGATACCCTGGAACTGGGGTTATAGGCATTTGTAAATCACTGGACTGAGTTCTGGGAACCAAATGTAGGTCCTCTGCAAAAGCAGCAAGTACTCTTTAACACTGATCCATCTCTCTGACCCCCTAACATTTTTTAAAACATTTTCATGCCTGGTGTGGTGAAGTACACCTTTAATCTCAGCACTGGGAAGGCAGAGGGCAGGCAGATCTCTGTGAGATCCAGGCCAGCCTGGTCTACATAGTGAATTTCAGACCAGCTGGGGCTAGAGGGTGATCTGTCTGAAAAAGACCAAAAACAAAACAAAAATAATTTTCTCAATGGGTTTAGTGGTGCATATCTTTAATCCCAGCACTCGGGAGGCAGAGGCAGGCAGATCTCTATGAGATTAAGGCCAGCTTGGTTTACATAGCAAGTTCCAGGGTAGCTGGGATTACAGAAAGACCCTGTCTCAAAAGAATTAACAAACATCAACAACCAAAAACTCACATTTTTACCGTGAGATTTTTTTTTCCATTTTGAAGAGGGATAGATGTTTCTTAATTAAGCCAAACTGCCAAAGTGTCTTTGACCTTGTTCTTACAAGTGTCCATCCATGGACACATTCTATGTTCCTTTTCCAAAGTTTCTTTCCTCACTCAGGTGATTTTTGTGACTTCACACTCAGACAACGATCCCATGTTGTCTTTTATGATGCCATTTAATCTGATGAGTAACTTCAGTGTTGAACAACCAGTCTTTGGTGCGAACTATGTTAAAGGAACAATTCAGGCAGCTCCAGATGGTAAGTCTCCGTCAGAAGTGGAATCCCTCCCTCCCCCTGAAAAAAAAAAAAAATCCCAGAAAGGTTAAGATTCATGTTAGAATCCAAGCAAAAGCTGTCCTGATTCTTTGAGTGGTGCTGCCCTTAGTGATTGTCTGAATGTTTGCTCTTTCTCCCCACAGGTGGCTGGGAAGGAACGGCTACTTTTAAGATAGTCTTCAGGAGAGGCGGTGCCATTGAGTTTGCCCATTTACTGAGCAAAGCTGCTTCTGCTGGTAAGAGATACTAATGAACATTATAAATGTCTTGGGAGTTTAAGGAATTGGAATGGGACTGTTACTCTGCCAAGGCTGGGGCCTCTGCAGTCAGGATTTCCTACTATGTGTCAAGCCCCACACTGTGTGCTGAGACCATGAAGATTATTCATCTCACTTGTCTAGAAGGAGCTCATCATACAGTGGGAGCTTATGTCAAGCATTTGCATGCATACAGAAGATGGCCTTCTTTCCTTTAAAGCTGGTCTTTGCATTCAGTGAGTAGCCTTTCCCTGCAGTCAGGGAGCCCCAGGTGCTCAGCTCACGCTCTCTGGCTGGATTTTGATCTCTCCTTTCTGGCCTTTCTTCTCTTGGGTTGGCACTCATGTTTCATGAGAGGGAAGTGGAGGCACATACTGTACTGCATTCCTGACTCGGTGGCCATACCAGCTGACTCAGTGGCCATACCAGACCTTGACTACTAATATTCTTTTATGGTCTGTTTCTGTTCACTCTGGCCTCACTTCATGCTGCCCACACTCTTACCTTTGTACTCCAGTCACAGTGGACTTTGTGCCTGGTGCAGCCTTCTCTGAGGAGTCATTTCTGCTCTGTCAGGAATGCACTTCCCTTTCTCTCTTACTGTCCATCTCTAACTTCAATCTAGATGAGACAGACACAACCAGTAGAGACAGACACAGGCAGATATTTATATAATGTGTGTGTGTGTGTGTGTGTGTGTGTGTGTGTGTGTGTGTGTGTTTACTGTGGTGGTTTAATTGAGAATGTCCCCATAGGCTCCAATTATTTGGGCATTTTGTCCCCAGTTGGTAGCACTGTTTTGGGAGAATTTAGGAAGTGTGACCCTGCTGGAGAAGTTTGTCACTGGGGTGGGCTTTGAGAGTTCCTCATCCTCTCGGGATGTTGCTCTCTGCTTCCTGTGCCTGCCTGAAGATGTGAGCACTTACCTTTTTGCTCACACTTCAGTCACCTCACCATGGCTCCCTACCATGACAGACTCTAATCCCTCTGGAACTGTAAACTCAAGTAAATTCTTCCTGCTATAAATTGCTTTGGTCAGTGTTTTTATCACAGCAGCAGAAAAGTAACTAACAGGTATATAGATTCATACATACAATACATTTATGTATGTATATATATTTTCTATAATAGAGCCATGAATATAGTGGTAGGGACACACAGAAGGATGGTATGAGTGTCTAGCTTAGTATAAGGAGTGAACTGTGAGCTGGAGAGATGGCTCATCCATTTAGAGCATTGGCTGCTCTTGCAGAAGACCTGAGTTCAGTTCTCAACACCCACAACTGTCCATAACTCCAGTTTCAGGGGATCCAATGCAGCTCTTTTGGCCTCTGCAGGCATTGCATGGTGTGGGTGCATTTACATATATGCAGGTAATACACTCATACAGATAAAATAAAAATAATAAATAAATTTTTAAAAAAGGAATGGACTATGATGCATCATTTATTTATCATGGTCAAGACCCAAGGTCAGTTTAAGAGGAAATGAGGTCAACTTTAGACATAGTCATCTAGTTAGCACTTATTAAATGTTTATTACATAGGCTGGGCATGGGGCATAAACCTTTTTTGTTTTTTGGTCTTTTTCGAGACAGGGTCTCCCTGTAGTCCCAGTTGTCCTGGAATTCACTCTGTAGACCAGGCTGGCCTTGAACTCACAAAGATCCACCTGCCTCTGCCTCCCAAGTGCTAGGACTAAAGGCGTGCGCCACCACGCCCGGCTTGGGGCATAAACCTTTAATCCATAGGTGGATCTCTGTGAGACTGAGGCCAGCCTGTTCTACAAAGTGAGTTCCAGGCCAGCTGGGGCTTCAGAGAGACCCTGTCTCAAAAAAACATAAATAAATAATAAATAAATAAATAAATAAATAAATAAATAAATGTATGTTTACTACATACTACACAGTATTTCAAGTCTTTTACAAGTGTCAATTTAATGTTCAAAAAACTTTATGCTACAGACACTACTGTTACCCCACTTTATAGATGGGGAGGGCAAGTGAGTGAGGGTCCTATAACTTCTCAAGACCATACAGTTAGCAAGTGATACCCCTGAGTTTCCCTCCCAACTTTTTATTCTGAAAATGTCGAATATGTAGCAAAGTTGCAATAATATTACAAACAAAGGGGGGGCGATGACTAAAGTGATGACTCGGTGGTTGTTAAGAATGCAGAGGATCCATGTTTAGCTCTCAGCACCCATGCTAAGTAACATACAACCACCCATAACTCCAGCTCCAGGGGAATCTGCTGCCTCTGGCATACAAGGGAACCCATACTCACATGCAGATGCACACACACAATGTTAAAACAGTAAATAAAGAATATCACAATGAATTTCCTTTACTTAGATTTAGCAGCTTTAGCAGTTTTCTCAGTTTGTGTTTGTGTTTCCTCCTGATCTTATTTGGTCCCTGTATTTTGGCAGGAACACTACATAAATGCTGTGGTGGCCTTTTAAACCCATCCTTTTGAGCCCTGAAATGTATTAAATGTGTTGTATCTGGGGTGGTAGAGGACATGCACTTTCAACTTGGAGCTCCAAAGATGGGTTCTCTCTACAGACTGACATGGAGACCTTCAGCCCAGAGGTTGTCTCTAGAGCCATGTATGCAGTGGAGTTGCCTAGAGAATTGAAGATAACAGTTCCAAGAGTTCCCACACTTCCTGGAAGGGAAGAGAACAGAGGATTAGGAATGAGCCACTAATAGAGGTTGAGAAGGAGCTGAGTGACAGGGAGAGGAGGAGAACCAGTGACTTTATTATTCCAAAGCCAGGAAAAAGAGTTTCAAGAAACATGGGTGGCCAGCAACTTAGAGATGTTTGATAAAACAAAACTGAAAACTGCATTGCATTCAAAAAAGATTTTGGTGAAATACTAGAGAAGGAAGGTGGAGAAAGAGCCATACTGCAGGAGGCTGAGGAGTGAGGATAGTCCTGACAGTTACTTGTCAAGATGTGCTGCAAAGATAGGAAGTCCAAGGACTTCACACATTGTACCTAATACCTTCTTTCTGGTAATTCAGAGGGGAAGACAGTATCTGGAGTTGGATAACAGGGTGTCCTAGAAGGCAAAGGGAGTACAGCTATGCGAAGTCCAGGGTCAGGGAACACTTGGAAGTCTCGTTTATTGCCACTGGTTTCTAGGGAACTCTGAAAAGCACTCTCTGGGTCCTGAATTCATTCTTACTTGGACCTGCCAGTACTAAGGGAGGGTGGGTTCTTTTAGAATTATGGGACAATGTGTTAGCTTCGGCAGCACATATACTAAAATTGGAACGATACAGAGAAGATTAGCATGGCCCCTGCACAAGGATGACATGCAAATTCGTGAAGAGTTCCATATTAAAAAAAAAAAAAAAAGAATTATGGGACAAGAGTCAACTTTAGGGGTTTCCTTTTGCACTCTCATTAAAATCTACCTCTAGGCCTGCAAAGATTCAGTGTGGCATTACAAAGTGCTTGAATTAAAAAAAATCAAAGTGCTTGAATGAAAACAGCCTGACTTGTGCTGGGCATGGTGAGGCATGCCTTTAATCCCAGCACTGGGGAGGCAGAAGTAGGCAGATTTCTGTGAGTTCAAGGCCAGCTAGGTCTACAAAGTGAGTTCCAGGACAGCTGAGGCTGCAGGGACACCCTGTCTCAAAAAGACAAACAAACAAACAAACAAACAACAAACAAAACCAGTCTGACTCTTAGCATCCACTTTAGCTAAGAGGGACCTGAACTGTTCTGAGAACCTGTTCCTTCAGAATTCTCTTGGAACTTGCCTCTAGAACAAGGGCTTGGTCTTTCTTATTTTATTTATTTAAAAAATATTTTTATTTTATGTGTATGAGTATATTGCCTGCATGTGTGTAAGTGCACCCGTGTGTGGAGCCAAGAAGGTGTTGGATTCTCCTGGAAACTGGGTCCTCTGTTAGAGCAGCCAGGTTTGGTTCCCAGCACCCACAGGGTGGCTAACCACTGTCTGTAACCCCAGTTCCCGAGGACTCTGATGCCCTCTTCTGATTCCTCAGGCATTGTACAACATGGGTGCACTTACACACATGTAGGCAATACACTCATACACATAAAATAAGAAATAAATAAAACAGTCCTAGTGATGGTCATATAAATAAGACTATAAGTGAATAAAATAATTATTACTGTGAGAAGTACCATGAAGAATACTATTAAGATATTGAAAAGGGGTTGGAGAGGTGACTCAGTGGTTAAGAGCACTGGCTGCTCTTGCAGAGGACCTGGGTTCAGTTCCCAGCACCCACATGGGTGCTAAAACCATCAGTAACACCAGCTGCAGGGGATTTCATGTCTGCTTGACCTCCTCGGGCATTGCCCGACATGGGTGCACTTACGTACATGCAGGCAATACACTCATACACTTAAAATAAAAATAATAAAGCCAGGTGTGGTGGTGCACACCTTTAATTCCAGCACTTGGGAAGTAGAGGCAGGCAGATCTCTGAGTTCAAGGCCAGTCTGGTCTACATAGTGAGTTCCAGGTCAACTGGAGCTGTAGGGAGACCCTGTCTCAAAAAAAAAAAAAAAAAAAAAAAAGTATATTGAAAAGGAACTGGGTGTCATGGTGCATACCTTTAATCCCAGAAGCAAAAGCAGATGGATCTCTGTGAGATCAATGCCAGCCTGGTCTATATAGCCAGTTCCAGGCCAGCTGGGGCTACAGGGAGAACCCCTTCTCCAAAAGACCAAAAAGATTGAAAAGGAGGAACTTGAGTAAGGGAGATGTCTTAGTAAACCCATTAGTTTAACTGTGGCCAGCTGCTGGTATTAGTACTCTTCCCATAGTTGTCCTCACACACCTGTCAGTAAGTAGCTTAAGGGAGAAAGGATTCATTTGGACTCATTTCTGTGTTTAGGGTTGTCAACTTGACAGGAACTAGAATCAGCTGGGATTCTGGGCAAGCTTGTGGAGATGACTTTGATTTTCTTAATTGAGGTGAAAGACCCATGCACTGTGGGTGATGCCATTCCCTGGCTGAGATCTTGGACTGTGTAAATGCAGAAAGGAAGCAGAGCAGCAGCATGCAGCTGCTTTTTCTGTGATGTGACCGTGTGCTTCAAGCTCCTGCTGCCTTGACTTCCCCGCCACAGTGGGCTGTACCCTTGAGCTGTGAGCTAAATTAAACCATTTATCCTTTAGGTTGTTTTTATTAGAGTATTTTGTCACAGCAACCATAAAAGAAACTCAGACACTCATGGTTGAGGGCACATTCATCATGGTCAGGGAAGGCACAGAGGTGGGAGTGGCTTCCCCCAGTAGGAGCAGAAGCTCAGGTTTCTTGTTTGCATCTCCAAGGATCCGGAAATAGAGATGGGGCAAGGCAGGGTGTACGCCTTCAGGCCTACCCTAGAGATGAACTCCTTCCATCTAGGCTCCACCTTCCAACGTCTCCACAATCTCCACAAAAAGCACCATCAATGGAAGACCAAGTGTTCAAATGAAGGGACTACAAGGAAATTTTATATCCAAACTCTTAACAGCACAGAAACAGATAGACCTCAAGTCATTAATGCTTAAGACAGTACATATCAGTGCTTATATATATAAAGACTGACCAGCAAGGACAAGAGATGGGTTCTGTTCCACATAGTCTACGATCCAATGTAATAGAATCTTTATGCATTTGTGTATGGGGGAGGTGCATGTGTACCAGAGAACAACCTGCAGGAATCGATTCTTTCTTTTTTATTTTTATTTTTTTGTCTTTTTGAGACAGGGTCTCCCTGTAGTCCCAGCTGTCCTGGAACTTACTCTGTAGACCAGGCTGGCCTTGAACTCACAAAGATCCGCCTGCCTCTGCCTCCCGAGTGCTAGGATTAAAGGCGTGCGCCACCACACCGGGCCCAGGAATCGATTCTTTCTACAATATGGTTCCCAGGGATTGAAGGTTCCCAGGGATTGAACTCAGGTCATCAGGCTTGGTAGCAAGCTTCTTTACCTGCTGAGCCATTTTGCCAGCCCTTTGTCTTAAAAAAATATTTTTTGATTTATTTATTTTTATTTTATGTACATGAATGTTTTGCCCATGTAAGTACACCATGTGTGTACAATGTCCTCAGGGTGAGAAGATGACATCAGATCCCCCAGGAACTGAAATTAAGAACTGGTTTTACCTGCCATGTAAGTGCTGGGAACCCAGTTTGGGTCCTCTGCAAGAGCAGCCAGTGGTCTTAATTGCTGAACCACCCCCTCCCCCATTTAAGATAAAATTTTGGATCTTTTTGTTTTTTTCATTTTGGGGGGGTATTTTTGAGACAGGGTATCCCTGTAGCCCCATCTGTCCTGGAACTCAGTATGTAGACCAGGCTGGCCTTGAACTCACAGAGATCCACGTGCCTCTACCTCCTGAGTGCCTCCCAAGTGCTAGGATTAAAGGTGTGCACCACCATGCCCGGCTTTTTTTTTCTTCTTTTTATTTTTATTTTTTTATTTTCTTTTTTTAAAATATTTTATTTATTTATTTATTTATTTATTTTCTTTTTTTTTAAAGATAGGGTCTCAGTGTGTAGATCTAGCTGGCCTGAAGCTTGCTATGTAGACCAGGCAGGCTTCAAACACAGAGATCCACCTGCCTCTGCCTCCTGAGTGCTGAGATTTAAAGCAGGCCCTACTGTGCCTGACTCCCTCTGGCTTTTTTTTTTTTTTTTCAGGTAGGGTTTTCCTGTGGCCCCAGCTAGCCTAGAACTCACTATGTAGATCAGGCTGGCTTTGATCTCACAGATCTCATAGAGATCTGCCTCTCTCTACCTCCTGAGTGCCAGTATTAAAAGGTAAACATCACCACACCCAGCCATACTGGTGAGTTTTAAATGCCATCACAAGTGTTCTTAAAAGAAAGATTCAGGAAGCACGCCTTTAATCCCAGCACTTGGGAGGCAGAGGCAGGCGGATCTCTGTGAGTTCAAGGCCAGCCTGGTCTACAGAGTGAGCTCCAGGACAGCTGGGACTAAAGAGAGACCCTGTCTCAAAAAGACCAAAAAGAAAAAGAAAGATGCAGGGGAGACAGACAAAAATGCCCTATAATCATCCTTCATGGATGTGCCTGGCCATTGTAGTAGAACTTTCACTAAGTTTTTTCTAAATATCTATCAAAGTACTATGCTAGCTAAACTTTAATAAGCAGTGAGACTCAAGAAGCATGCAATTTAAGAAAGGGCCCATATCTGTTTTTTTAATCTGCTATTGTAATGGTGTAATTCCATCGGAGAAGACCACTCAGGCACAAAATGATGCCAATAGAAAGTCTTTAGTCAGCTGACAACTATGCACCAGTCAAAGGTATGTAGCAAAAAACTGTATTTTATTTATTTCATTTATTTTATTTTATTTATATTTTATTTTTGTCTTTTTGAGACAGGGTTTCCCTGTAGCGCTAGCTGTCCTGGAACTCACTCTGTAGACCAGGCTGGCCTTGAACTCACAGAGATCCGCCTGCCTCTGCCTCCCAAGTGTTAGGATTAAAGGCGTGAGCCACCATACCCGGCAGGAGGCACTTTATTTTTTTTTTTTATTTTTTATTTTTTTTTTATTTATTTATTTATTTTTTTAGGAGGCACTTTATATAGAAAAACCACATCTAGGGCTGAAAAGTTTACGGTCTGAAGCTTAGGGATGGAGAGCACCTCTAACAATTTCTATTCTCTAAAAGCAAGCCAAGAATAAAGTACAGAAGCCATGAATTCAAGTTAATAGAGTGAGTTTCCAAGCAGCCAGGTACATGTTGACCTGTTCTCAACTTCTGCCCTGGTTCAGTTGTCTGTTCCCATACTTAGTTAAGTTTTGGTTTTTTGTTTTGTTTTTTTTTTGAGACAGGGTCTCCCTTTAATTCCAGCTGGCCTGGAGCTCACTATGTAGACCAGGCTGGCCTTGAACTCACAGAGATCCACCTGCCTCTGCCTCCCAAGTGCTGGGATTGAAGGCGTGCACCACCATGCCCTGCTGAGTTAAGTTTTAACTACTGGACTCAGCTGGGGCTCATGATATGGTGTAGCTGTGGGCAGTCTCGAGGTCCTTACCACAGTATCGTAGTATTGTTGTTTCCCTGCAAGGTGACAATACTGTTGATAGTTGCTATATATCTGAGTTAAAAGAATGGGGCTAGAGAGAGGGCCTAGCAGTTAAGAGCACCGCTGCTCTTGCAGAGGACCCGGGTTCGATCCCCAGCACCCACATGGCGGCTGAGAACCGTCTGTAACTCCAATTCCAGGAGAACTCCAGTTCCAGGGGAATCCGAGACCCTCTTCTGACCTCCGCGGCATTGAACGACACGGGTGCACAGACCTGCATGCAGACAGTACATTCATACACATTAAATAAAAAAAAAAGAATAGAGTTCTTATTTTGCTAAACTTGTCTTCTCAGCTGCCCAAGGAATTCCGCTTGGAGTCCCAAACTGCTGGATCAGTCCTGCCGGAATTTGTTTCATTACTGAGGAGAGGAGCATGTACGCTCCACAGACAGGTCAAGGTGAGCGAGGTGTGGTAGGGAGGGTCCTGCTGGAGGTGGCAAAGGTTACTTACTCCAAGATGATTCACCACAGCCTTGTCTCAGCTCTCCTACAAGGGAAGAGGTTTGGGAGTTGTGAAAAGAGCTGATTTCATGACGTTGTTTCCATATTGAAAACCAGTAGTAAGTCAGCAAATGACTGGACTTACATTTCAGACTTCTTTTCTCTTTATTTATTTTTTTTTTTCATGCATTCTGCCAAACATGCTTTTCATCTCTTAGTCTTTCTCAATATTCTCCATGAGGAAGTTGACTGTTTTGAGCAGAAGTTCACTGTTTCAGTCAGTTCTTTGATGCAGTCCTTTCTGTTGTTGTTGTTTCCAATATGCATTATGCCCAACTGCTTTGGACAAAAGCTCAGGGGGCCCTACAGAAGAAATACTTAGAACTGGGTAATTGGTAATTTCTTGTGTAGGGCCCCCTGAGCTTTTGTCCAAAGCAGTTGGGCGTAATGCATATTGGAAACAACAGAAAGGACTGCATCAAAGAACAGACTTCCTTTCTCTAGTCATGATCACAACAAACTTATCAAATAAAATACGTGTGTCTATACAACTCTAAGTGATGACCCATGTAGCCATATGGCTGTTGGTTTCATATTCATTCAGGTCCCCTCACAAGAAAAAATAGGGCTTCCACCTGGTAATGGGTAAAAAAGAGGTTCTAGCATTTTGTCTTTTGTGTTCATTTCCTTTAGTATTATTGTTTATGTTCTTCCCACGAATTCCTTGATCACGGGTAATTGAAAACTTTTTTCTTTTTCTTTAGCATTCCCAGTGGCTATCAGTGGAATCCCACCAGCAGGATATGGAGTCCTACCTGCGATCTGTGCAGCCCAGACCCCCGGCTACGGAGTCCCGCCTCCCAGATACGGAGCCCCACCTCCTGCTTACGGGGCTCCGCCTGGGAGATACGGATCCCCTCCTCCTGGATATGAAGCTCCGCCTGCCGGCTTTGGAGTCCCACCTCCCGGATACCGAGCTCCACCTGAGGGATACGGATCCCCACCTCCTGGATATGGGGTCCCACTTCCGGGATATGGAGCTACACCTGGGGGATCCGGATTCCCACCGCCAGGATATGAAGCCCTGCCAGTGGGATACGGAGCTCACCCTTCGGGATCTGGATCCCCACCTCCAGGATCCAGAGCCCCTCCTGCAGCCTTTGAGGCTCCGCAGCCGCCACTTGCTGGATCCTCAGGGCTTCCCATTTCTGTGGCAGCCCAGACTCCTGGATCTCAGTCGTCTCTTCCCTCTACCTCATCTTCAGAGGCCTATCCTCCCCCTTCTAAGATGTAAACCTTGAAGTTTCACCAAGCAAAATGGCACCCTAACATTGAAGTCAAAATAAGGTAAAGCATTTGGGTATATGATCACAGACCCATCCTAGGTCGTCCGTCTCGCCCCTTGCAAGTGCAATCTTAGGGAGAAGCTAAGCCATCTCTTCATGCCTTCATCAGTTCTGGATTAGCTAGGCCAAAGAGGGAACAGCCCTGTAGGGCTAATTCCCTAATAACTTGGTTGACATCGATGGATTTTAAAACCGTTCCTTGATGGAAGTTTGGAAAAAGTTTCCTGCTTTTCTCATCTGTATTCAAGAAACACTTGCTGTGGTCTGTTTGCTAAATATTTAGATAGATATCTGCTAAAATATCATATTGAGATTGGGGCCTGGTGGGATTGAAAGTTCAAGGCCTATCTGGATTGCAGAGTGAAGTCGGGCCAGCGTGGACCACCTAGTGAGACCTCATCTCAGGGAATTAAAAAAGGACTGGAGATGTAGCTAAGTCATAGTGTGCGTGCATAGTATGCCAAAAGTTCTAGGTTCAGTCCCCAGTCCTGAAAAAAAAATCAATTCATTAATTAAAAATCAAGCCAGGCATGGGGCAAATGCCTGTAATCCCAGCACTTGAGAGGTGAAGGCAGGAGTATCAGAAGTTAAAGATCATCCTTGGCTATATAGGGAGGTCCAGGTCAGCCTAATCTACATGAGTCCCCAAGCAAAATCAACAACAAAAAAACACAAGACCACAGAAACCCATCACCTTGAGCACAGTTTCTTAAATACTTTTTACATTAGTGAAAGGATGAAACAACCTAAATTTGCAAGTGAGAGAGGTTCTTATAAATTATGATATATGGAGGCTAGAGAGATGGCTCAACAGTTAAGAGTGCTGGCTGCTCTTGCAGAGGACCTGGATTTGGTTCCCAGCACCCACATGGCAGCCAATAACCATATGTAATTCCAGTTCCTAGGAATCCAGTACCCTCTTCTGTCCTCTGTGGGCATTGCACACAGAGGTTCACTTACATACAGGCAATACACTTATACATATAAAAATAATAAAATATTTAAAAATTATAATATACGCTATATAATATGTAGCTGTTTGAAGTATAGAGAAAACAGCCTTTTAAAAACTTTCTTATTGCCAGGCATGGTGGCGCACGCCCTTAATCCTAGCACTTGGGAGGCAGAAGCAGGTGGATCTTTGTGAGTTCAAGGCCAGCCTGGTCTACAGAGTGAGTTCCAGGACAGCTGGGACTACAGGGAGACCCTGTCTCGAAAAAACCAAAAAAAAAAAACAAAAAAAAACCCGACAACTTATTTTGCCAGGTGTGGTGCCATATGCCTTTAATCCCAGCACTTGAGAGGCAGATGCAGGTGGTTCTCTATTAAGTTCTAGGCCAGCCGGTGCTACAGGGAGACCCTGTCTCAAAAACAGTTTTTATTTTATGTGTATGAGTGTATTGCCTGCATGTATGTAAGTGTACCTGTGTCATGCATTGCCCATGGAGGGTGTTAGAGCCCTTGGAACTAGAGTTATGGACATTTTTTAGGCACCATGTAGGTGCTGGGAATCGAACTCAGGTGCTCTTAACCACTGAGCGATCTCTCCAGCACTGAGGAAACAGACTTTAAGACCAAAAATAACAAAGTAGTATAGGAAAAGGATCACAGATTCAAAGCAGCAGACTGGGAGAAAGCAATTCCCAGCATATATATCAACAGTCTTTAGTCAGATCCAAAGAGCTACAAATCAAAAATAAAAGAAATGGGGGTGTGAGGAGATGGCTCAGTTGGTAAAGTGTTTGCCTTATAAGCACAAGGACCTGAGTTTGAATCCCATCATCCATGTAAAAAGCTGGACATGGTATGGCACATGTCTGTAATCCCACTGCTGGGGAGGCAGAGAACAAGGATCCCTGGGACTCCCCGAGCAGCCAATCTAAACTGAGCCAGTAACATTTCTGGAAAAATATTTAAAAGGATGCCTCGGGGCTGGAGAGATGGCCTAGCGGTTAAGAGCGCCGACCGCTCTTACAGAGGACCCGGGTTCGATCCCCAGCACCCACATGGCGGCCGAGAACCGTCTGAAACTCCAATTCCAGGAGAACTCCAGTTCCAGGGGAATCTGACACCGTCTTCTGACCTCCGCAGCATTGCATGACACGGGTGCACAAACTTGCATGCAGACAGTACATTCAGACACAGAAATAAATAAAATTTAAAAAAATAAAAGGATGCCTCAACTCAAATAGTGTTAGAAAAATTAGATTAAAACAAGAAAACATTTTTTTTTTGGTCTTTTTTTTTTTTTTTTTTTTTTATTTCGGTATGTATATCAATATACTGACTGCATGCAGGTTTGTGCACCCGTGTCGTGCAATGCCGCGGAGGTCAGAAGAGGGTCTCGGATTCCCCTGGAACTGGAGTTCTCCTGGAACTGGAGTTTCAGACGGCTCTCGGCCGCCATGTGGGTGCTGGGGATCGAACCCGGGTCCTCTGCAAGAGCGGTCGGCGCTCTTAACCGCTAGGCCATCTCTCCAGCCCCTTTTTGGTCTTTTTGAGACAGGGTCTCCTTGTAGCCCCGGCTGTCCTGGAACTCACTCTGTAGACCAGGCTGGCCTTGAACTCACAAAGATCCGCCTGCCTCTACCTCCCGAGTGCTAGGATTAAAGGTGTGTGCCACCACGCCCGGCTACAAGAAAACATTTTTAATCTCTAGAGAGTTCGAAAGGTTAGATGGTTTTGTGCCTGCATTGCTGAGCATTGAACCCAGGGCCATGCTCACACTATGAGTGCTCTGCCAGAATTTGGTCTCATCCCTATTAAAAGTCTTGATGCAACACTTTTGCATCCTAGTCTACCCCAGAGGTAGGATACTTCTTGCAAAATTAGAAATATGTGACACTTAATTTCTATTGTTAACTTGATGGGATTAAGAAACACCTGGGCATATCTGGGGCACACCTTTTCATGTATCTGAGGAGTTTCCTGAGAGGTTTAATTGAGAAGGGGAGATTCACCCTAGAGGTAGACAGCACCATCCCACAAGCTGGGTTCCTGAACTGAATAAGAGGGGGAGAAAGAGAAAGCCAAGTGAGCACTGGTATCCCCCTTTCTCTGCTTCCTTATCTCCCTCCCCCTAATTTAAAGTATCTACAATTATAAATGGCCACTTCTACTATATTAGAGAATATAATGAAATCCTCAAGTGCTAGCCCTTCTCTGTGTAGATGCACCACAGGTGTAAACATTAGCAGTGCTGAATGATATGCCGATATTAGCCTGTTATATTGATGAATTTTTGCTACTGGCAATGCTGTTGTCCAAATGGCAAACAATCCTGAACAGTTTTCAAATAAAAATTTAATTTTTCTTAATTTATACAGTGTGATGATTAGTTAAATGTCAACAGGAGACAGGCCTCTGAGGATGCCTGAGAGGGAGGGTCTTGACTGCATTGCAGTGGGATGACCTGCTATTGTGCAGGCACCTTTCTTTGGCTGGCATCCTTGACTGTGTAAGTGGAGAGTAACTAGGAGAAAAATTGGTACTAAGAAGTGTGGCAGTTGCAGTGATAAACCTGACTACGTGGTCTCAGTCCTTTAGAACTGATTTGTGGAAGGAATGTGGAAGAGTTTGGAACTTTGGGTTAGAAAAGTTCTTGAATGCTATAAACAAAACTTATTTATTTGGTCTTTTGGAGACAGGGTCTCCCTGTAGCCCTGTTGAGTTAGACATGCCACTCTACCAAAGAATCTCTTGAGAGGCCAAAAACTGTGGAGGAAAAGCTTTAATAAAAGAACATTACATCAAGGAAAAAGTACAGAACACAACACAGAGGCAGTGACAGAGACAGATTGATGTGTCGGGCAGAGCACACTCCCATGGGACTGGAGGGCAGCGGCCCTGAGGTCCAATCCTCTCCCACTTTTATTCCAGTTAGGGGATTTCCACTGCGGTTACAGTGACCCTTTCTCTGATTGGTGGGGCCTTGGTAGTTGCAGACCAGGCAGTCTTTCATGGGATCAGTCCACCTGCTCTGGACTCTCTCTGTTCTTATCTATAGAGCATTTAACTGCAAGAGGGGAGCTGGCTTGAGCCACCTCCTGTTTGGCAGAAACAGTGGTTGTGTTTAGCAGCGTGAAGCCCCTTGGAGAGTAATGGGCTCCTTAGGGGGTGGGAAGCACTCCTACAGGGCTGGGAAAGTTCATCCAGATCTCAGGTAGCTGTGGGAACTAGACCTACTTCAACTAGAGAGTTGCTTAACTCTTTCTGACCTTGTCCTAACAGCCCCAGCTAGCCTGGCACTATGTATATCAGGTTGGCCTGGAACTCACTATGTAGACCAGGCTGGCCTGGAACTGACAGAGATCTACCTGCTTCTGCCTCCTGAGCACTGGGATTAAAGGTGTGTGCCACCATACCTGGCAGCTTTTTTATTTTTATGATTTATTTATTGTTATTTTTGAGACAGGTTCTCCCTTTAGTCCCAGCTGGCCTGGAGCTCTCTCTGTAGACCAGGCTAGCCTTGAACTCACAAAGATCTGCCTGTTTCTGTCACCTCCCCCCAGTGCTAGGATTAAAGGTGTGCAACACCGTGCCTGGCATATTTTTCAAAAATTATATATGGGAAAGCTAGACGTGGTGGCCCACACCTTTAATCTTAGAACTTGGGAGGCAGAGGCAGGCAGATCTCTGAGTTCAAGGCCAGCCTGGTGTATATAATGATAAAGTTCCAGGCCAGCTGGGGCTACAGGGAGACCCTGTCTCAAAAAATATATATATGTATGAGGCTGGGCATGGTGATGCAGCCTCCCAGTGCTTTGGAGGCAGAGGCAAGTGGATTTCTGTATGTTTGAGCCTGGTATACATAGAGGGCTCCAGGCCAGCCAGGGCTACATAGTGAGACTGTCTCAAAAAGCAAAAAAAAAAACAAAACTCCCCCAAACCTAAATTTTTTGTGTGTGCATGCATGTATGCATGCATGTGCGTGTGTGTGTGTGTGTGTGTGTGTGTGTGTGTGTGGTGTGCATGTTTGGGGGTGGGGTTCATGTGAGTGCTTGTGGCTGCAGATGACAGAGGCATTGAATCTCTGTGGAGTTGGAGCTCCAGGCAGCTGCAAGCCATCTGATGTAGGTTCTGGCAACTGGATTTGGGTCTGCAGTAGTACACACTCTTAAATCCTGAGCCATCTCTCAATCCCGTAAACAAAGCTTAATGAGCCATTCTTATGGATGTTGGAGCCTGGCTCAAGGACTCTACAAAGAACTGGGCTAGAGACCAGTTCTCATATTTTGGCCAAGAATTTGGGTTCATTATGTTTGTATCCTATAAAATTTGAATATAATGACACTGACCTTGTTTGTTTAGTGGAGAAAAGGTGTGCAGGGTGTTAAGAACCACCATTCTAACTATTCCAAAAACTTTCAGTCCTTTAGAAATTGCTATTCTGACACTGTAGAGCTAAGTTCCTAATTTCATGGACATTCCCTTTTTTTTTTCACCCTGAGGAACTAGGAACCAGTGAGTTTATTGTGCTTACTTACAGAGTATGGGTGAGGGGTTACCCACAGGACAATGGGAGACCCCCAAAGCAGTCTCCCATAAATGCTTCACTCTCATGGACCATGGTTTTTCCATAGCTGCATAGAGTTCCTCCAGTTTGCCTTCTAGTCCTGACTCTAGCCCCTCTAGACCAGGAAGCCATGAGCAGTCAGGAGGTGAGGCAGGAGTGGCCAGAATCTGAAGTGGAGATTTGACCCTGTCTTCAGGTCATGTAACGATAGGTACCCGAGGGAGACCCCAAAACCTGTGAAGATTAAGCAAGAGAGAAAAAGGAGACCAGGCAAGCTCTTTGTCGAGGTCTCAGTTTATTGCAGGGTAAGCGTACAATTTATAGGGCAATGAGGCGGGAAGAAGCAGGAAGAAGGGAGGGGGCAGAGGGTGATTTTTGCAAAAGTCCAAAAGTTTCTCACAGGCGCTGCTGCATCAGCAGGAACTGTCTGCTTGAGATAAGCTCTCTCCAGAGCATCTGGTGGTTAATCTTACAAGTAACTCGTCCTTGAGCAAGGCAGGAAGCCCCTCTGCACATCTGCACTTCCATGGGAACAGCTCTCAAGCCATTTCAGAGTTAACCCTTTATGGGCAGGCTTACAGCTCCTCACATATCCTCCTTCTTTACATTAAGAAGGCTAGGGAGATATTCAGGCAGAGTGGCATCATCAGCCGATTGTGTGACCGTCCCTGTCTTAGGATCGACCTCTACAAGACCCCCTTCCTTACCCATCTTTGGATACCCTGTCGTCCTCAGGGCTCCTGTCTTAGGTTGGTAAGAGGGGAGAGGAAGTTGCCTGTCCTTGGGGCGGCCACCTGGGCTGGTATAGACCAGCCTACTCTATAGCCTGGGAATGATGTTTAGAGCAAGCGAAAATTGAGCCTTTCTGGTGTAGGTGCAGAAGCAGCTTTGGTGTCTTCCTCGTCATTAGTCGCCAGCCGGTGATAATGGACCAAGACTGATGAGGCAGCAAGGGAAGAATCTATTTGACTTAATAAAACTTGTTAGTCATTGGCATGCCCAAGGCCCAAATGAAGGTAACAGGAGTAGTCCCATGAGGGGTCCCAAGATACTGGGTAATAGGGTGGACAACCAAGGAGAAGTGGAAAACCAATTTTTATACCAGGATTTTTGTTGTTTGTGTTTCCTTTTTTTTGTAAGCTATTTTTTACTAATCCCATCATCAACGTCTCCAATTGTGATTTTTAATATTTTTAAAATTTAAACCGGCACTGGGAGCTGGATCGTCAGCACTGGGATCTAGGCTGGTTCTCGTAAGTTTCTGAGATAAGCAAGCTGTACTCATAAATTCCTGAGGTTAGTAAGTTGCTCTGGTAAACTCAGGAGATAAGCAAGTTAGTAATTTTCTGCGAGCATGTATATCTGACAGCTTTGGCTCCCATCATACACAGGAGAAGCTTCTGGTCTCCTCATATGCTCTTCAGCTGAAGAGAGGACCAAGTGTGAGCTATGGCAGACCTTCAAGGTCTGTAGGTTCCCACTATCAAGAGCTCTGTATCACAATGACTTAATCATGCCTCAACCACACCCCACAATTACTGTTGTCCAACACTGTAAACCTGACCACAGTCCCTGGAGGGTATTTAATCCCTACAAGATTGAATCCCAAATTCCCCAAAAGCTTTTAAAATTATACCTAACCTGTTGTCTGTCTCTGGAGTGTCATTTTTCCAGGATCATATGAAGTGACCAGAGAGAGATCTAAGCTATTTAAAATTGAGCTTTAAGAATGTCCCCACCACAGGATAATGATAACTCTTCTTAAGAGACACTCTGATGCCTTTACTGGGGACCCATCTCATTTTCCCAGTTGTAGCTCCAGGAAGAACATGCCTTACTTCCCATGATGCCCATCAACTCTGATGCTTCCACTCCCAGACTAAAATCTAACCAGGACTCTGTCAAGACTGCCACAATCCTCCCTTCTTTTATACAAAAAGAGGGGGAGCCCCACTTGTAAAGGTGGGTTTTTAAGTATCTATGTTCATATTTTGAACAACCCAAGGTTCCCATAATCCAATTGGAGAAGCCCGTATGCACAAGCATGTTGATCAATTAAGAGTCCAGTCCATA
>VZQC01005157.1:2849875-2997542 GCA_009823505.1 Rhizomys pruinosus | reverse complement strand
CCTGGGCAGGTTGTTGTGTACCGTATAAGAAGGCAGGCTGGGCATGAGCCAGGGGAGCAAGCCAGTGAACAGCATTCCTCCATGGCCTGTGCTTCAGCTCCTGCCTCCAGGTTCCTGCCCTGAGTTCCTGCCTTGGGCTCCCTAAGTGATGAACTGTGACCCAGGAGATGTAAGCTGAATAAACCCTTTCCTTCCCAAGTTGGTGTCAAAGTGTTTGTCACAGCAATGGAAGACAAACTAGAACATCATCTTTCTTTAGTTCTGCATAGAACTCCATTGTGTAGATGTACCACATTTTCTCTATTCACTCGTAAGTTGAGGGGCACTTGGGTTGGTTCCAGTTCTTCACTATTGTGAAGAGAGCTGCAGTAAACATGGCTGTGCGTGTATCTCTGCGGTAATCTGAGTCTTGTGGGTATATACGCAGGAGTGGTATGACTGGGTCAGGTGGCAAGCTCATTTTGAATCTTTTAAGGGTTCTCCACACTGCTTTCCATAGTGGTTGTACGAATATAGTCTGTTTTTTTCTCATCTCTGAAGCTCCCTAAAGAGACAGGTGCTTTAGTTTGAACATTCTTCTTAATAAGTGAAAGAATGGGCCTCTAGCATCCTGGCTATAAGGCTTTCTCATGGGTAAGCGTATGTGCCTATAATGTAAGTGATGTGAAGATATTGGTTAAATAAATTTGTGTATAGCTATACTACAGATATTATAAAGCCATTGAAAGATTGCAATAATGTATTTAATGACAATTAAATTTTCTACTGTGTAAATTAATACAATGCAAATCGGACACAGCCTCGTTCCTTTCTAGAAATCTCCAGGCCCTGTTGCAGATGTGAACTTTGCAAGCTTGGGGTTGCCAGACTCCATTTCATATCAGGTCTAAGGCTTAATTTCAGCTGTGTTACAAATAGATTTTTATTATCTTTCATTTTCTACCCAAATGCTTGAACTGTGCTCACATATCACTTATGTCCTCCTGTTCTCTTTCTTCCAGCGTTCCCAAGTCAACTCCATTCATAAGTAGTAATGACAGAGGTAGAATCTTGCAAGAATTCACTAGGCAGGAAAGGTGCGCTTGCCAGTACCAAGGCTGTCTCTCTCATCAGTCTCTCGTGAGGCTTGGTGCTTCCTTCATAACTGTTCATGCACTTCATCTTTGCATGACCCATGCCTCTCAAGCCCCCATGAGTAACCTTCAGGATCCTTTTAAACTGTCTTCTTTGCTCTTTTCTTGTGTGTTCTTTTCCCACTCCTTCGCATCAATGTCCCATTAAGCCCATTACAGTCAGGATGAAGGAGTGTAAAAATTTTCCAATTGCCCAGACTTATTCTTTTTATGTAAAAGATGTTATAAATAACAAATCTTTTTCTTCAACGTTAAATGAAAGTTCTATTATTCATATGTCTTTCCCATGCAATACTATAAATACAAGGAGGAAAAAAAAAGATAGTGTTTTCCAATGCTTTAGTTCATAGGCTTCAAGGTAGAGACAAGAGAAAGAAAACAGGCGAGGCGAGCACCAGGTAGGTTCCCCACATCTAAAGGATTGGCCCACTGTGGTGACAGGACAGGGATCTGGGACAGGGAGCAAGTCAGTCTACTTCAGTGAAGACTCTTTTTCTTCAACTTAAATTTAAGCAGAAGTAGAATTTATTCTTTCATCCAACAAATGTAGCAAGTATGGTTTGGTCCAATATTCATGAACACCATGAAAATTGGTTTCTTTTTTATATTTCTTTCTCTTATTTCAACTCTTGTCCAATAAAATAAATATATGCCATTAAATAAGTTCAAAAGAAGACTCTCTCCCACCAGCATTCCCAGCATTACAGACTAGCACAGGACAGGAACCCACCCACATATCGGTGTACACACTGTCCGCTTATGTCCAGCCATAGCTGCATTCAAAACCAGATTTCAGGAGAAGGGCTACAGGTCTGAAAAAGATTGCTATTGTCAGAAAAGTCTGTTTGGTTGGGTACTAAGAGGTACTTGAGAAACACTCCCTATGGAAACCAAGGGTTGACCAAGGAAGGCCTGAGTCACTGTGTGTAAATTGTGCAAAGCGCAATTTGGGCTTTTTTCTCTTCCCTAAGGTTTCTAGTGGATTTCAAGTGGTTCTTATTTTAAGAGAAAGAAATATATGATAAGGGCTGGTCTTTAAAATGAATGACCAGAACTTGACTTCAAAGCCAGCAACAATATTCCCTAATCCTTCTCTGTAACATGCTTAGAGTATCAAAGAAGTCATTGTCTGTAAGCCCAAATGTAATAATTCAAACAAAGATCAAGATATGTGAGTTTTATTACTAGAATCAACTCTTGAAATTGAAGGTTTTGATTCCTAAATGGGCCCATAAGAATTGTCCTCAGAAATATAAATCCTTCAGACTCCACTAATATGAAAAGCTTTCCTGAATACTGGCTTTCAAAAACTATCATTGTTCCTGCCAACTCCTGCCTTTCTTTAATTGGATGAAATTGGGAATGGTGTGACAGCTCAGAAATTATGAGCACATACTGCTATTCCAAAGGCCCCTTGTTCATTTCCCAGAATTCCTGATGGGCGGCTACCTGTAACTACCTGTTATAGGTAGTTACAACTACCTGTAACTCCAGCTACAGGGGATCTGAGTCCCTTTTCTGGCCTCCACAGGCACCCACACATATAAAGCATGTACAAAGACACACACACACACATAAATAAAAACAAGCATGTGAGATTTTTCAAGGTGCACTTTAATTGAAAGTCAGCTTTGGGGGACACTGCCTATGTTGGAATTCATATATAGTATTTCTAAAAACTTTTGTTCTATTTCAATTCTGCTTGCAAACCTCCCTGTTAATGAACTACAATAATTTTATAAGGAAAGGAAAAATAAAAAAGGAAACTGCACCGTTCAGTCTGATAGTCTGCAGTGACCCACTCTGTCATGCATTAATTTTGTAACTGAGGGTCCTTACATACTTGACTTTCAGTTTTAACGACTGTGAACTGAGAGAGTCATAATACATGCAGAATATTTGTAAGAGCTGAGGGAGGATACAAGTTCCATAATGAAAAGAGTCTCCAACACACAGAAAATGCTTAGAACCTGCTACTTCCATTGTTTTTCCTAACTGCCACAAAGCAGACATCATTTCCTTCTGCACAGAAGTTCCAGTGTAAAGAAGGTATCCAATAATTGTGAAAAAAATGCCTGAGAGATACTTTCATATGTGTGTATATACTTGTTCTTTATTATTTTTATTTTCAGTATTTAAGTGTATTGTCTACATGTATGTAAGAGCACCCATGTCATACAATGCCTGAAGAAGTCAGAAGAAGGTGTCAGATCCCCTAGAACTGGAGTTACAGACGGTTGTTAGCCACCATGTGAGTTCTGGGATCTCAATCTGGCTCAAGCAGCCAGTGCTCTCAACTACTAGGCTATCCCTCCAACCTTGAGAAATATTTTCTTAAATTTGATTTTACTTCTTCTTCTAACTAATACTTAGAAACTGAAGCCCACTTACAGGTCATTTTCCTGTTAAGAAAACATCCACAGAATAAAGGTCATTTAGGCAAACAGTGATAAATGAAATTGCCACCACCTTTGGGAAGGTTCTTCTGACTCTCAATCCTGGTAGCTGCTGGGAGCCAAAGCTGTCAGATATACATGCTCACAGAAAATTACTAACTTGCTTATCTCCTGAGTTTACCAGAGCAACTTACTTATCTCAGGAGTTTAGGAGCCAGCTTACTAACCTCAGGAATTTATGAGTACAGCTTGCTTATCTCAGAAACTTACGAGTACCAGCCTAGATCCCAGTGCTGACGATCCAGCTCCCAGTGCNTCAGAAATAGAATGGAGGACGCTGAGCAAAGAATATCAGATCTGGAAGATAACACAGAGCAACTAAAAAACTCAAATAAAGATTATGAAAAAATTTAAAAATACACAAAAGTGGAACAACCAGGTATTGTGGGAAACTATGAAAAGTTCGAACCTCCACATCATAGGAATAGAGAAGAATCTCAAGAGTCCTAGTATTGCGCATATCTTCAACACAAATAATAGATGAAACTTCCCCAAATAAAAAAGACAAAACCCATTCACATACAAGAAGCACATAGGACTCCAAAATAGACAAGCTCAGAAAAGAAACTCCCCACGCCATATATAGTCAAGTTGCTGATGCCCAAAACAAAGATAAAATTCTGAAGGCCACAAGAGGAAAAACAAGTCACCCTACAAAGGGAAACCCATCAGAATCACAAATGACTTCTAGCTGCAAACCATGAAAGCAAGAAGAACATGGAGCCAAACATTCCCAGTGTTAAGGGATATGGATGCCAACCCAGAATACTTTACCAGCAAAAAAGTCGATTACAGTGAAGGAGAGGAAAAATTTTCATGACATAAGCAAGATGATAGAATGCATTTCCAGAAAACCAACTCTCCAGAACAAATACTTGAAAGCAATTCAAGGGCAGAAGAAGAAGTGCAAATATCCTCAAGCACCAAGGAAAAGAAAATACTAAAAAAAAAAAAATGGCCTAGCGGTTAAGAGCGCCGACCGGCCTTGCAGAGGACCCGGGTTCGATTCCCCAGCACCAAATGGCAGCTGAGAGCTGTCTGAAACTCCAATTCCAGGAGAACTCCAGTTTACGGGGATCCGAACACCCTCTTCTGACCTCTGCGGCGTTGCATCGTCAGGTGCACAGACTTGCTGCAGACCATACATTCTTACACATACGGAACTAAATGAAATTAAAAAAAAAACGAAGAAAAATAAGGTGAACGGACGCAACATCCCTCTTTAATTATAACCATAAATATTATTGGGCCTGAACTCTCCCAATCAAAAGGCATAGACTGGGAGATGGATTGGAAACAAAATCATCTATATGCTGTTACAAGAAAACCCATCTCAATTTCAAGGACAGGCACCAACTTAAAGTGTGATAGGGGAATGGAAGAAAAGAGAAGAGAGAAACAGAAAATATTCAACGCAATGGTTACCAAAGAAAGCATGTGTTGCTTATTCTTAGTTCAGCTAAACTAGACCTTTCAAAGCAAAAGAAATCAAAAGCGACAAAGACGGCCACTATATTTTATTTAAAGGAACAATTAACGATGAATACCTCACAACCATGACTAATCATTGCTCCCAAATGCCAGTGCACCAATTTTTGTAAAGACAACTCTTCACGACTTCAAGGCTCAAATTAACCCCAGCACACTCATATCAGGGAACTTTTCAATCCCCACTAAGTCCTTTAGACGATCAACAGGACAAAGGCTAAACAAAGAATATTGAAAGGAATGATACAATACACCCACTGGATCTCACAGACATCTATCGCATATTTCACCACCCACCAGAGAATACACTTTTCTACTCAGCACCTCATGGGATATTCTCCAAAATAGACCATGTACGGGGACACAGGGAAAAACTCAAACAAATACAAAAAGATTGAAAGTATTCAGTGGGCATTCTATCCGACCACAGTGCAATACAAACTCCTATCCATACCAGGATAAGCCCTACACCGCAAAAGAACACATGGGAGGGACTAAACAACACTCTCCTGAATAATGAATGGGTCAGCGAAGAAATAAAAAATGAAATAAAAAAAAAAAAAAAAAAATTCCTGGAACTGAATGACAATAATAATACAACACAGCAACACCTATGGGACACTTAACGGGCCAGTCCTAAGAGGGAAAGTTTATAGCTCTAAAGTGCTACATTAAAAAAACAGAAAAGAGCACAAATAAAAAAAAAAAAAAAAAAAAAAAAAAAAAAAAAAAACAACAACAAATGAAACCCTAAACGCAGCAGACAAAAAAATAAACAAAACAAGAGCGATCAATGCAATAGAAACAAAGAAACAATACAAAAAATCAATCAATCCAAAAGTTGTTTCTTTGAGAGATAAATAAGATAGACAGACCTTCAGCCCAGTTAACCAAAAGAAAAAAAGGGCAACTCCAAATCAAAAGAATCTTGATGACACGGGGACATATCACACAGACAATGAAAGAATCCGACAACATAAGGTTACTTAAAAACCTATACTCTACTAAATTTGAAAACCTAGACGAAATGGCGGAATATCTGCAATCCTGGGAATCACCCCAAAGCTGAACCAAGAAAAGATCGACAGCTAAAACAGTCCAATACTATATGAAGAAATTGAAAAAAAAAAAAAAAAAAAAAAAAAAAAAAAAAAACCCATGCCCAGATGGTTTCACAGCAGAATTCTATAAAAATATTTCAAAAAGATTTAAAAAAAAAAAAAAAAAAAAAAGAAGGATACAATTGGAGGGAGTTCTCCCAGATTCCTTCTATGAAGCAGCATCACACTAATACCAAAACCCAGCAAAGAATGCAACCAAAAAGGAGAACTAGTGTATGATCTCAAGATCTCGCCGTAGATGAACACTTCTCACTGCATGGACACTACAAATTGGTCTAAACAGCGCTAACTGGCGACAAGTCCAAGCGTCATGCTCTCGATCCATCATTCCCCAGCGATTGCGTTAGTATCCATCATGAGTTGTGATTTGATAGCTCTTAACGATGACAAGTGAGGGCCAGTGTCACCAATCCAGTAGTAGAGTTAGCTACATATAATGATCACTCATATGCACCACTGATTATATTGATCGGAACTCAGTAGTATTTCCCTCGAGCAATAGATCCACTCCCATCAGTGTCAATGTGAATGCGGAGAATATTACTTTGATTTTATATGAACCATGCGAACTCTCCGCACATGGTGCTTGCACCGTTCGCGCATCGGTAGGTCGGATTGGGTTGAATCCCTTCTCTTCATTTTTGTGTCCTGTTGTTCTTGTTGTGATTTTGTCGTGTTTTTGTTGCTTCTTTTGTTGTTGTGTTTTTGTGTTTTTGTGTGTTTTGTGTTTTGTTTGTGTTTGTGTTCTTTTTTGTTGTGTTTGTGTCCTGTATTGTCCTCCTGTCCGTGTTCCTATTGCTAATCCACCCAGAGATCAAGATAATGGCTGGATACAGAGTCGCAATATATTATCCTATTACTGCGGACACAACGACAGACCGCCCACGTCCCTTGCATCCGCGCCGGTAGGTAACTTGCGTCCCAGTGCTTGCATTCCCACATGCTCACTCTCCCTTTCTATTCTCTCTTCACCCATGTGTGTGTATAGTGCTTGCATTTACATTTTCACCCTGTTCACGACCCCGGCCAATGAAGGCACAGACCACAAGGCAAACTAACCTAGCCGCCATTTGTGCTAACCCTGGCCCCCAACAAGAGCCTTGCAGATTGCGCCAAACTATTCCCTTTACTTTCCGCTGTATTGTAGATGTAGCCTTGTGTCTTCATGTTCTATTAAACTGTGGATGTTAATATCGCCTACACCGTCTTACACTCCCCGGCAGACATGTCATACTCCTGGGTTATGTGACGACTGCTACCACGACTATCGAGTTAGTAAAGTCGGCAGGTTCGTGACATTGATGTTTTCTGTGAGTGATCAGTCCTTAGCTTCAACTTATAATCTACGATCGACACGCTTCTCATTACACGACCACATCCATAACATAAGCGCTACCGAAGAAGTGCATCGTCAGCTATACGCGTCGTTGACGTCTTCGCACTACGACATCTCCTAGAAAGTGCTATCGAATAATACCCATTATAGGTTACCTATACGCACAATTCACACTCAGTATGAAGTGCGCATTTAGAGTTGACCGCAAACTGTTGTATCGTTCTATCTCTAGTGAACCCCAGCATTAGTTTCTAATACACTCTATGCAAGAAGTGATGATGATCGATATGAGTGAAGCAGCTCAGTATGATTTTGGTTCACCCAATACTCCCTGATGAGTCGTTTTCTTTGTGCACTGGCCATTCTAGCGATTATAATGAGTATAGTCAGTAATCCTACATTATTCATTGCTTCACTGTTCTAGTCCTAATTTTTACACCACTTATACTTCCGCCTTTGTATTATGCCTTATCATCCATCCTAATTATCTCCGACACTAGATAATTTCCCTCACCCCACCCCGATGTATTTCTCATTCACAGACTTTGGAACCAATCACTATAATCTCTCTTATTTTTTCTCTGTCGTCATTTGGAATACTCACACGATTCGTTACCTCTTCTGATCTTTTGCAACGAGTCATATTTATCTTCCCGCCTCCTTGTCTAGTTTATGCATAAATCGAGCAAATACAGGGGGGATCTCTATACCAGATTCTTCTCACCATTCATTCTCATCGCTTCCCATGTTGCCTACCAGTTTTTGAACTACATCACTAGACGTTCGTGTCTACTGCACCTTATCTCTTATCATCAATCAGTATTCGACGTTGCGCTACCATTGGTACCCTCCATTAACACTCCCTATCTGATAGTATCACTTCTTTCTTCATATTTTCACCTTCTTTGTGTGAGCACCTTGACACCTTCCGCCACCTCAATGTTTTTGCTTTTATACCCAGTGCCCATTTAGACGTGCCCACAATTGTCGGATCTTATTACCCCTCGTTATCACGCTCCCTTCCCTCTTCATATCACGTTCCGCTTGCTCGGCTACACAAGTTTACGGATTCACCACGTGTTATGTACGATTGCTAACCTTTCCTTACTATTCGCCGTATCTTCTTGTCTACGACACGACTGCGCTCTAATGAAGGTTTTTTTCGATTTGCACTAGAGGTACCTTCATATTAGACTCCTGTATTGACGCGCTGTACTTCTTTCTTGTCGCAGACTGCAGTAAACTGACTTTATGGAAGTTCTTTTGGGGTAATAGATAAAAAACTTGGCAGCAGACTACAAGACATAGGTGTACGGAAAAGACTTCCTAAATCAGACAGCACTGCACCAGAAAGGAAATAAAGATGTACACTTGACAAATGGGACCCTCATTTTTTATTACAAATCAAAAAGCTTCTGTACATCAAAAAGAAAACAATATAAGAAGAAACAATAAGGAAGTAAAAAAAGGAAGGTAAGAAAAGTAGGTAGAAGTAAAGGTAAAAAGTAAAGAGCGGAAACAACCCACTGAGTGGGAGGAAACTTTACGTTGTGATACATTGACAAAGATTAATTTCCAGAGTCTACAAACTACTCAAAAAACAAAGCAAAGAAGAACAACCAATGAATCAACTCAAAAGCATGGAGATAAGATGCTGAATAGAAACTTCACGAGGAGAAACTAGAGCTGGGTGAGAACTATCTTAAAAACGTGTTCAATCATCGCTAAAAATTAGGGAAATGCAATTAAGACCTCTCTAAGATATCACCTCACCCCGATAAGAACTGGCTAGGATCAAGAAAACAAATGATACCCAAGTGCTGGCGAGGTTGTGTGGGGGGGGGAAAGGGGAACACTCATCCACTTGCCTAATTGTAACACTGTTACAGCCACTCTGGAAAGCAGTAGGATGGAGAACCTTGGAAGACTCAAAATGAGCTTTGCCATTTGACCCAGTCAACCACTCCCTAGTATATACCCACAGGACCTCATCTTAGCTGCAGAATACTGCAGCTATATTTATTGCAACTGTTTTCCACATAGCCAAAAAGCTTGGACCAACCCAAATGCCCATCAACTGATTGAGTGGATTATGTTGAGAAAAGTGTTGGTTATACATACACAATGGAGTTCTTGCCAGAATAAAGAAGGATGATATCATGCATTTTGCAGGTCAGAAATGGATGGAGCTGGAGGATTTATATTAAGTGAAGTAACACAATCACGCGAAAAAACAAATGACGGAATGGTACTCCCTATATGTGGATGCTAGCATCAATACCCAGTTATTAATTATTTCTTGTGAGAGGAGAAGGGATGCATATTAAAAGAAACAACAGAAAGACTGCCTCAGAAAAAAATCCTGACTGAATTGTATGGTGAACTGGGAGGGGTGGGAGGGCGAGGAGAGGGAATGGGTTTATCATCTCCATTAATGTATATTTAATTAATTACATTGTAATTTGCTCAAATTTATTCAAAAAATACACTTTGGGATTACAAATATACAAATGTTCTCCTAAATTTTTGTGTTATGCGTATCATTTGTAACCTCCTTTTACCCTGTAGGATAATTAATTAGTATTAAGTTGCTTCCAAATTAACACATTTCACCATAACTCAACCCCCCCCCCAAAAAAAACAAAAAAAAAACATGGACAAAAATTTGATGAAATTTACACTTGATCTCCTCCCTAGATTATGTGTACTACAACTGCCTCTTTTGAGACTCATGGGGCAAACAAAATAAAATTTACAAAGGGGGTTACCATTACATATGAAACCCTTTTTGTCAAAAACTTTCCATTATTTTCATCTACGACTAACACTATGGGAAAGATTTTGTATGTTCCCACAGGTGTCAAAACACACCACACTCAAAACGGCTGAGAAAGACAAATAAAGGATTTACAAGCCTTCGTTCGTGTTAGGTTTATGTACCAAGAAATCCAGCAGAGAAGTTCACCCATCTTAACACTAAAAAGGAATAAAAGCCTCAGATGGTACCGACATCAAACATCTCTGAGGACCATAGGTGTGACATCTGTTTACAGTGAGACCTAATGAACTTTACCTTCTAGGTGCAGCCACCATTTCAATATGAGAGACCTCCTTTTCCTTTTTCATAGAACAAAGAAAAACAGGGTGGGTAATGAAGTCATCCTTTAACGTAAATTAGAGCTGACTGTTATAGAAGTAATCTCTTATAAAACTGGAAAAAAAACTGCTTTCTTTAATTGACTGTACTATACATAGGAACTGTAAAAGGATTATTTCTATCAGAAAACAAAATATAATACTAAATGTCTCTTTAAGTAGTTCATATCATTATACTACGAGAGCACTGATAGCAGCAATGGATTATTCTGCCAAGGAGATGCTAGCCCAGGGGACCCAGGCCCCCCAAAAGTTAAGGCTTATTGCCTGTAAACTGGGTATGTGCAAGAAAGAGTACGGTGGTGGTAAGGCCCCCGCCTGCTGTCAAAGACCTGTGTGTAACCATGGAGGATTGTATCGAGATCACAATTCAAGTATACAGTTGGTTTCTGGAATACCAGAGAGTGTTACCAAAGGCCACTGAACCAATAAAGCAAATGTTGGTCTCCTTGAGTCAAGCAAAACTCCCCCACCAACATCACTACACCTCACTTGGTTGAGATATGTGCAGCAGTGGGCAATATGTCTGTATATCCCAACTTATTTGATTATTAGGTCTCTCTTTGGAGGAATAACTGTGGATGTTGCCACAAGCTTATACCCTCTAATGATTAGGAGATTTATATGCACAGTAGGCCTTGTCATCTCTCTCAGGGAAAAAAAAAAAAAGTATCCAGGGATTAACACACCATCCAAACATCTGTGTCTATACCAAAGTAACCTGCATGTAACTAGCAATTTTTAAATACGTATATATCTAATCACTTGTTTTTGCTTCTAGTAGGATTGAAAGCTATACCTGGGGAATCGGTCAGCCCATGAAAGGAAACAGCCAGAACTGATTAGGTCCAAAATGACATGCTCCACACAAATGACTGTTGGCTTCTTGTCCACTGTGCCCCATCTCTAAGCCTAAGGAACAATCTGTGGAAGAGGGGGGGGTGAGTTGTATATTGTAGGGCTGCATTGGGGTGAATGGTAAACTACGACAATATAGTCTGACACTTACTTGATCAACTGATGTACATACAAGCCCCCCAGCTGGAAGGTGGGACCTGCCTGTGGGCCCTGTGGGGGCTGGGCACCACTGCTTGCAATTGGTTTTCTATGAGGATTCTTGTGCTAAAAAAAAAGGAGCTAGCTACGACATTTGAACTAAGTGGGAATATAAAATGCTAGTTGTTTATTTATATATTGTATTGGGTGGTCTCTATATTTTTCTGAATTATTACAACATCACAGTGTAACACTTTCTTTTACTTTAGGACAATTTAAAGGAACTAAGCTTAAATTTCCTTCCCAAATAAGTAGCATACAGTCAATGAAAACAGTTTTTGGGTAAATTTAATGAAAGCTATGCCTTGGCTCCTGTTTAGTGTATGTGTAATACAATTAGGCATCTATAGGTCAAAATTAAAAAAAACCTAAAAAAAAAAAAGAGGGCGGTGGGAGGTGGGATACTATCTTTCTGGGATACAAATGGAAAATTGTGTGTTCCAATCCTATTGATAAATTTTCAATTTTTCTGATCTTGAAACTAACAATGGGAGGAGATTTTATGTTCACACAGGTAAAAATCACCAATCTAAATGCCTGAAAAACATACAATTATGGCTGGAGGATGAACTGGGGAATGCCAGAAGGAGAGGTTGACCCATCTGAACATTAAGGAAGAGGAACTCAGACTGCCTGAGTCACAGACACTGAGACTCTCTCTGAATAATATGGGGTTGACTGTTTATAATGGGCCCTAATGAAGTTTACCCCAGATCTGAGAACCTTTCTACCTCTCCCCTTTTAGGAAAAAGAAAAACATGATGGTAATGAAAACTCCCTAACTGTAACTAGAGCCAATTGTTACAGTGGTAATTTCCTATAAAACAGGAATAACGTATTATTGATTGATAGGTCATAGGAATGTGAAAGGTATTTTCTCTATCTAGAGCCAAATTCAATAGTAAAGTGTTTATAAGTTGTAATTAAGCCAAATTATACTACAGGAAGCTCTGAATCAGCAATGAATTATTCTGCCTAGGCGGATGTTGGCTAGGGGATTCAAACCCACCCCCCCCAAATTATAAAAGGCCTTTTGCCTATAAGTGGGATATATGCAAGAGAAAGCAGTAAGTCCCTGTTGCGAAGACCTGTGTGAGCTGAAAAATGTTATGAGCGTCACTTGCTAGTGTACAACTGGGCCTCTGAAATGCCAGAGAGCCTTACCAAGGCCACTAAAGCAATACAGCAAATTTGGTTCCTGAGACAAGCAAGACTCCTCCATCAATATCAGTTTACACCTCAACAGCCTGGAGATACTGTGCAACAGTGGCAGCCAAGTGTCTATATATCCCAAATCTTTTGGCTATTAGCCTCTCCCTTAGAGGAATAACTCACAGCAGAGCCGCAAGCTTATGTACTCTAGGTTGGAGAGTGTTTATAAGCCACAATAAGAACTTGTCACCCTTTATAGAGAAACCACAGTTTGTGGATTAGAATACCATCCAAGCATCTGTGCTCTATGCTCACAGCTTAGCTTACATAATTGGTACTGCTTAATGCCTGTAATCCAATAGCTTGTGCTTTGTTAGTTGATAAGAGGGTATCACTGGAAAAGCTGTCAATGAAAGGGAAACAACCTGAACAGACTGGAGTCCAAAATGACAATCCAAGAAATTAGACTGTTTTCTTCTCCCACCTTGTGCCCCTTTCAAAGCCCAGGGAACAAAATGTGGAAGAGGAGGTGTGGTAGATTGTAAGGGCTGCGGAGAGTAGGGGTGAATCATAGACTACAGGAATATAGTCTGGACTCCTGATTGATCAACATGCCTGTGCATACAGTTCTCCAACTGGACTCTGGGAACCTGGGTTGTTCAAAAATTGGACATAGATACTTGCAAAATGCACCAATTACCTTATTGTATGCATACTGAGTAACATCTGTTTCTGCAACACAACTGTGTCATTATATTGTAGAATCCCTTAAAAATAAAAAAAAAAAAAAATAAAATAATAAAAAAAAAGTCATTGGCTTAGTAATGAATTTGATATGGATACAATTTGAACTATTAATTAATTATAAAGTAAAGAAGACACAGGCTATGCCAAAAGAAACTGGCAGGTAACGGAACTCACATTCTAGGGGAAGGGAAGGAAGGCAGAGGAAGAACAGGAGGAGAGAAGGTGTAAAGAAAAGAACTGGCAGAGGGAGAGAATGCCTAGAAGAAATTCAAATCAGCAGAAACTATTTTGTTTCTGTGGACACAAGTAAATTCTGACACCTTGAGGAAATGGAGAATTTATTGGAAATGTATATTCTCAGTAATATAGACCAGTTCCATAGAAAGACTAGGAAAATATTGTTAATATTTTTCAGAAAGCCACTAGTCTTAAGTACATGCCAAGAAGATTTCTACCAAACTTTTAGAGATGAGAAAATATCCAATTAATTTTTATTACTTTGATTTTATGCATACTAGTGTACTTCCTGATTTTGTGGAAGTGCACCTAAATTGTCCAGTGCTCTCGGAAGTCAGAAGAGGGCATTGGATCCCTGGGAGCTGGAGTTAAGGATGGTTGTTGGCTGCCATGTGGGTGCTGGAAATTGAACCTGGGTCCTCTGCAAGAGCAGTTGGTGTCCTTAACTGCTGAGCCATCCTTCCAGCCTCCAGTTTTTTTTTAATTTTTTGTTTAGTTTTTATTGATTAAAGAATATTATACAATATATTTGGATGATATTCAGATCCGACCCCCCGCCCCCCCCCCCCCGCAACTCACATCCTCACCTACAGGGGCTACCTTACATTCATGTCCTCTATTATTTTTTAATGCATATTTTTATTGACTTTTTTGTGCGTTTTATACAATAAATATCTCTCATATTTGGCCCTCTCCCTATATGTACTCCTCATAATCTTCCTCGCTGGATTTCACACTTTCTGTCATATGTTAAACCTATCAAGTCAAGGTTTTGTACCTAGATGTCCCTTGGTGCAAGTTCATCCACTTGAGTCTAGTCAGCCTATCTGTAGTCACTCCCTTAAAGAAGATCAGCTCCCCTTCACCCAGCAGTGACCAGCTGCCAGTGGTTCCTTGGCTAAGGTTGGGGCCTTATCTGCTCATTGCCCGAGCTCTATGCTAGGCTCTTGTGTCAGTCAGCCTGGGTGTTGCGCATGCTGTTGCCATTGCTGCAAATTCTTAAGAGCAAGTTCCCAGAGGACCGGAAGACCGTTTCCTTATGTCCATCCGTGTACCAACGCTGCTCTTATTATCTTTCCATCCCTTCTTCCACAAGGTCCCTGAGCCCTGAATGTGAATTTAAGGACAGAAGTCCTGTCCAGCAACACACACTCTGCATTCTCTTATGCTCTGTGCCATGGCCAGTTGTGGCCGTTTGTATGCATCACACGCTATTGTGTGAAGAAGCTGCTCTGGTGAGAGTTGATGGATGCATTAGTACTCTCTGCTCCCTCTTCTACTATGTTCCAGGAGCCTTAGCTGTAGAGGTTCCACTGTGGATGAGTCACTTAGGGCTGGGCATCTCTCAGGCATATATTCTCTGTGTGTGACCAGTAGTGGAATTCTGTAATAGCCTCCATCTGTGGCAAGAAGAAGCTTTTTGACGAGTGGCCAATGGTATACTTCTCTGTAACTATAAGAACCCATATTTAGCCTACAGCAAGGAGTTACATTTGTCTAGGGATATGACAGAGGTAGGGTTTTCTCCAGACTCTCTGACCTCTCTAGCTTTCTGTATTTGGTCATCCAGGAGTTCCTTCCCATTGAGAGGGCTTTAGGTCTAATTAGATATCTGTCGCTTACTCCCAAAAGTGCCAGTACTGTGCTGCTATTGTTTGTTCTTACAGTCATCGTTGTGGTTATTTGGCTTTATAGCTTGTTTGAACCAATGATTGATTTTTCTCCCTTAGCAGCCTGCTGTTCCATATCCCGTGGGACTCAGTTACTAGTGGGTTTCGAGGGGAGACCCCAGACCTGAAATATAATGGGTGGGAGAAAAGAGGGAGACCAAGCAAAGTTGTCAAGGTCTCCATTTATTGGAATAAAAGCGGTTACATTTATACTTTTCAGAAAGGCAGGAAGTAAGGAGGGGGAGCTTCAGGGATAGTCAGGGCAAGGGTTGTCTGGCAAGACTTGCAAAACGTGTTTAAGATAAGCTTGGAATGTCCTGTGGGCTGAAACATCCTCTGGCTTATCTTCAGCAAATGTTAGCATAGCCCTAAGATCGGATCTGTGCTGAGCCAGCAGGGCTTGTCCAGGCTTGTCCAGGCAGGACTGTGTCTCGGGCTCCAACATGTCCCCCTATTTTATTTACTTTACAAAAGGAGAGTCTGTCTTAGGCTATGTGATTTGACTCCATGGTCGGGTCTTTACCGGTAGAGCCCCGTGTCTTAGGCTACTCGAGTTGCTTTCCGCAAAACCGGTTCTTGGGAGGAGGTAGGGGCCAGGAAACTGGCATGCCTCACAAAGTGTCTGGGGAGGCCATGGGGGGCCACTCTTGCAGTCTGGCTGCATCCCAAGTGTGGATGTTTAGGATAAGGTGTGTCCCAGACCTGTATCTCCTATTTTGCGGCTCGAGATATTCCCATCATTGGGTCACTCTACAGCAGGTAAGTGCTTATCCCAATTCATGGCATCACAATACTCCCATCATCAACGTCTCCAATTGTGATTTTTTAATATTTTTAAAATTTAAACCAGCACTGGGAGCTGGATCGTTAGCACTGGGATCTAGGCTGATATTCGTAAATTTCTGAGATAAGCAAGCTGTACTCATAAATTCCTGAGGTTAGTAAGCTAGCTCCTAAACTTCCTGAGATAAGTAGGTTGCCTCCTAAACTCCTGAGATAAGTAAGTTGCTCTGGTAAACTCATGAGATAAGCAAGTTAGTGATTTTCTGCGAGCATGTATATCTGACAGCTTTGGCTCCCAGCATCTCCTCCCTTCTTTTATACAAAAAGAGGGGGAGCCCCACTTGAAATGGTGGGTTTTCAAGTATCTATGTTCATATTTTGAACAAACCAAGGTTCCCATACTCTAATTGGAGAAGCTTGTATGCACAAGCATGTTGATCAATTAAGAGTCCAGTCCATACTGCTGTAGTCTCACAATTCACCCCAGTCTCTCCGTAGCCCCTACATTCTACCATGCCTCCTCTTCCGCAAGTTGTTCCCTAGGCTTTGGGAGAGGGGTACGGGTGGGTGAGAAGCAAAGCAGTGTTTTTTCTGGAGATGTCATTTTTGACTCTAGCCAGGTTGTTTCCCTTCATGGGTTGACAGTTTATCCAGGGTACCTTTTTAATCCTACTAACAAAGCATAAGAAATTAGAGGTATAGTCATTTAAACAATATTATTATGGCAAGCTAAGCTGTGAGCATAGACACAGATGTTTGGATGGTATGTTAATCCACAAGCTGTGGTCTCTCTATAAAAGATGACAAGTTCTTATTGTGGCTCATATAATCTCCTAACCACTAGAGGACATAAGCTTATGGCATCAGCCATGAATTATTCCTCCAAGGAGAGAGCTAATAGCCAATTAGATTTGGGATATGTATAGACACATGGCTGCCACTGTTGCACAGTATCTCCAGGCAGTTGAGGTGTAGCTGATACTGACAGAGGAGTCTTGCTTGACTCAAGGAGACCAATATTTTGCTTTATCGCATTAGTGGCCTTTGGTAACGCTCTCTGGCATTTCAGAGGCCAACTGTACATTAGCAAGTGATGTCTCAAAACATTTTTTCATGCTTACACCAGGTCTTCGACAACAGGGACTTACCACCTTTCTCCTTGCAGATATCCCATTTTTATAGGCAAAAGGCCTTTATAATTTTGGGGGCTTGGATCCCCTAGCCAACATCTCCTTGGCAGAATAATCCATTGCTGATATCAGAGCTCTCCTGTATTAATATATTTTGCTTAATTACACAGCTTATAAAGACTTTACTATTATATTTGGCTCTAAATAGAGAATTATCCTTTCACAGTTCCTATGTCTATCAGTCAATTAAAAAAGGTAGTTATACCTGTTTTATAAGAAATTACCACTATAACAGTTGGCTCTAATTTACAGTTAGGGAATGACTTCATTACCATCATGTTTTTCTTTTTCCTATAAAGGGGAGAGGTAGGAAGGTTTCTCAGCATCTGGAAGGTAAACTTCATTAGGGCACATTATAAACAGTTATCCCAAATAGAATTCAGAGAGATGCTCAGTGTCTGTGACTCAGGCAATCTGAGGTTCCTTTTTCTTTAATGTTCAGATGGGTCAGCCTCTCTGCTGGCATTTCTCAGTCCATCTTGCAGTCAAAGATTGTGTATTTTCAGGCATTTAGGTTGGTGTTTTTACCTGTGGGAACATACAAATCTCCTCCCATTGTTAGCTTCAAAAAATTAAAAATTTATCAAAAGTTTGGAATATAGAGGGAATATTATACCACCTCCCTCTTTTTTGATCAATAGATGACTAAATTGTATTACAAATACCCATAAACAGGAACCAAGGTGTAAGTTTTCATCAAATTTATCCAAACTGTCTATCCTTGACTGTATGTTTATTTGGGAAGTAAACTCAGACCTAATTTCCTCAAATTATCTTATAAGCAAAGGAAAAATGTTACAAGGTGATACTGCATAACACAGAAAAATACAGAGACCATCTGTGTGCCCCAATCTCAAAGCCATTGTTGGAAATTTAACACAGATTACAAATAAAGCAATTAACATCTTATATTTCTAATTAGTTTACATGTATTACCATTTTAAACTGTAAACCTTATGGGGTGGATTATAATAGCTACCTTTTTTTAAGTTTTTGGCCTTTTCTAGGCCTGGCATGAAAGCCTACTTTAAGGATTTTTTAATATCTAGCTCTTAATAAAAAATATTTTTTTATAGTTTTTATGTCCATCAGTCAATTAAAGATTGGCTAGATATGTCCCATGAGAAGTTGTTACCATCATTACCATCTTGATTAATTTTTTTATACACCTTTTTATTTTTTATTTTTAAACATCCAAAAACTTATTAACACTTTAATACACTGAAAACCTGGTTGCATCTTTGTTTTAGATGTTGAAAGAGTGTAACCAGTGTAGATTCATTATTTCAAATTCCTTGATAGATAACCCATAACCTTTGTTGAAATCGAACCATGTTTTGGCTGTTTAATATAAATTTGCGTCTTAAGATGGAAGGGCCAGTTCCAACTTAGAGGCAATGTTTTTATATTATCATGTCTATTAACATAATATACTTAGAACACAAAAAGTACACTCATCCATACACACGTGTGCGCGCACATACATACATACACACATACATACATAAGAAAGATTTGTTAGGTTGACCTGTAAGAGAAGAAAGCCATATCGTTTGATGTCCAATGAAAAACATGAAATTTTTATAATTTGTTATAGGGTTATTTTTACATAATTAGAATAAATGTCCTAGTAACTCATAAAACAGCTGAGATCCATATGCCACCTCTTAGGCCCATTTGCAACCACTTGCCTTCAATGAACTATACCTAAAGTTTACTATTCTTTCCCTATCCTGTCCCTTCTGGTCAATTACTCCTAAGCTGTCCCTCTGCTAAGCCTAACTGACCCTATATTATTTACAAATCTAAAGATTGAGGATTCCCAAAAGTAGACAGGCCAAAGTTGTTTGTAGTCTTGAAATGATCCATCTTGTCTTGCTATTAAGGACTTTGGAAGAATAATAATTATTCATAATCACAACAATTATAACCATTATTAATTATTATTAATTATCAATAATTACCATTAACCATTATTAGTCACAACAATAATTATGAATAATAATGGTCAAAAATAGCAGCCAACAATGAACAATTTACCATTAGACTGAATTTTTATCAATTATTATCAATAATTATATTCAATAACAATAACTATAACTATTAATAACAATTACTACTAATAATTAACAACAATCTATCATTAAACTGAATAATATGCATACTATAAACCCAATTAAAAATTGTTAACACTAAGGGGTATAAAGCAAACATTTTCTATGAATCGAATCTATTTTTGTTTATAGTTAGCTAAATAGATTTAAACCTGTAGGACTATAATGAATTGAAAGCAGGAACTCACATTCACTCACACATACACACAGCTTGAAGATGGGCCTAAAGAAACATAAAACAGTTTTATTCAAAGAATTTCTTATTTAAATTAAACCAAAATATCAATTTACGTTGTTAAAGAGACTTTTACCAATGTTCCTTAAAAAAAGACAATTTATCGGACCAAGTTTGTTTTGTTAGAACTTCAAGGCCTGTAAATTCTCCTAGACTTTAAGTTAAACATGCTGAGATGGATTTGAATTACTTAATTGATACAACTTGGTAGGGTGGAGGTCCACAGTCTGTCTCCGGAGGATTGGAATCAAAGCTGCACTTTTAAAACACAATGAACACTGCCCCGGGCTGGGCTCTTGCCCTAGACTTTATGCTTCCCAGTGAAACACAGAATACTGTAAAGCCAGCCCTTCCCCCACCAGCCATCCGCTGTTTCCAGAGCAGGAGAGGGGCACAGAACAAACATTGGACTAGATTAACCAGAGTATCTACAAACAGCTACATGAAAAATGTAGACTAGGCAGCCCAGAACTCACAGACATCCATTTGGATTAAAGGCGTGGGCCACCACCAAGCCTAGAATTTACAAGCTCAATTTGCAGCATAGAAGACTAGCCTTTAGGAACACCTCTATGGAATGCTTGCTGCAAAATGCTCTGTGGGCATGCCTGTCCTTCCAGCCTCTGTGACCTTCCCCACCTGAACTGTGGCCAGAAGGCGGAAGCCAGGACCCCAGGCTGCAGGGCAAATTCCAACCACATTTCAAAACCTCTAGAAGGCAAATTGATGGGAGAGGAAGGGCTCCTCTCACAATTTCTCTGAATACCCGCCACCTGGGAAGGCTGGGGAAGCAACAGATGCCCCCAATCCAGGGAAGCCAAAACAGCACCCACGGGCTGCATAATCGTGTCCCTCCAAGTGGGTGAAAACCCACAAGAGAATGCAAGCTTCTCAAAGCCTATCAGAGAAATGGTCTCTGGCACACAGGCCAAATCTCCATCAGTGCCATCCACAGGCTCACCACCAGTCAATAGGAGAATTCCCTCTGCGTTCATCCTTAGCCCATGCCTTCACTGATTTGGAGATGCTAAACTTTCTCCATGCCACAACTTGAAACACAACAGCCATGGCAAACCACAGCACACAGTCAACAAACACATACCATACATCACAAAACAATTCCTCCTGGAACATAGCTTCCTTGAAAGTGTATTTTCCTATCTTGCAGAGATTCTAGCTTACCAAACTGGTCTCCAAGACCCACACTGGGTATACTATCAGGTCCCTCTTTCTTTTTTTTTTTCTTCTAGATAGGGTCTCCCTGATGCCCCAGCTGTCCTGGAACTCACTCTGTAGACCAGGCTGGCCTTTAACTCACAAAGATCCGCCTGCCTCTGCCTCCTGAGTGCTAGGATTAAAGGCGTGCACCACCACGCCCAGCTGAATACCTGTAACTTTAAAACAATTTAATTTGGAGATCAAATCCAGTCTTAACAGATAACAAATAAAACCTTTAGAAAACCAGTTTAGAATTTTTTGTAGGAACTTAGGAACCCGGGTTCAAATTAGGCCTTTGAAAAAGTTTAAGAGAGATGCCAAAAGTAAACTTAATTTATGTGCACACTATAGAATGAAAGAACTTTGAAATGGCCACTTTTAACAGAAACCAACACAGAGGAACACACATGACACAAATCTCAGACACATGAAAGAACAGTTAACACACAGAGAGCTTGCATAGACATATGACTTAATATAATGAGAGATTTCCTTTTTCCTTAAGGTGGGCATTAAGTTCCCTACTCATCTTGTCCCATATTTTGAGATGAATGGAGGGGCCGTCCAATATAACCTATGGACAGAGATCTCCAATGAATATAAAAAACTTTACCAAATCTTTTTTCTTTACCCTAACTCCTTTCTCCCTGAAAGAACACTTAAAGAAAGAAATAAACTTTTCTTCTTTGCTTTATGATTGATCCATTATGTACTGAATAGGATGAAGGCAAAAATCACTTACTTTCTTCTAGAGGTCCAGCTTCCGTGGGCAGCGGAGAGTCCTCAAAGTCAAAATGCAGCTGCCACCAATGTCTCTTCATCCGGTGAGGGGTCTGCGACCACTCGAGTCCCACGTGTGGGCACCACTTGTCCCGTATCCTGCAGGACTCGGTTACTTGTGGGTTTCGAGGGGAGACCCCAGACCTGAAATATAATGGGCGAGAGAAAAGAGGGAGACCAAGCAAAGTTGTCAAGGTCTCCGTTTATTGGAATAAAAGCAGTTCGATTTATACTTTGCAGAAAGGCAGGAAGTAAGGAGGGGGAGCTGCGGGGATAGTCAGGGCAAGGGTTGTCTGGCAAGACTTGCAAAACGTGTTTAAGATAAGCTTGGAATGTCCTGTGGGCTGAAACATCCTCTGGCTTATCTTCAGCAAACGTTAGCATAGCCCTAAGATCGGATCCGTGCTGAGCCAGCAGGGCTTGTCCAGGCTTGTCCAGGCAGGACTGTGTCTCGGTCTCCAACAGCCTGCATAGTATCCTCTAGAGCTATGAAAGCTGGTCTTCAGGGGGGAGTTTTCCAGATCAGTTCCAGCTCCATTGCTCCAAGTCCTGTGTCCAAAGTATGTCCTGGCTCCAGCAATAGGGAAATATCCAATTCCTGATGCATCTACAATGCAACCCCTAAGCCTAAAGCTCAGGGAACATTGTGGAAGAAGGGTGGAAAGAATGTAAGAGCTGTAGAGCCAGGACACCTGCTGCTTGGTCGTGTCTTCCAGAAGTTGCATCCATGAAATCTCAGTGGCCCAAACATGACCTGCGTAATGACAACCCCATCGGATAGATGGGGGAATTTCCCTGAGTCCCACCTCTAGAAGAAGAGCTACAGGGAATGGCTGCTGAGAGAGGGGAAACAGTTTTCTCCAGGGACGAGCTCTCTGATAAATTACCCAGTCCTGAGTGCTCAGCCCCAAACACGGGTACAGATGAGTAACACTAAATGGAGTCCGTAGATTATATATATTTATATTGTATAAATATAAATTATATGTATATATTTAAAGAATAGGTCAAGAAATTGAGAGGGGGGTTGGAAGAATTGGAAGGAGAGAATGAAGAGTAGAAATGATGTAAATAGTGTATGAAAGTCTCAAAAATTTTAAATTAAAAAGTTTCTTACTTAAGATATAAGTAACAGGCTACATTAACGAAGGTCTCTCATTTCAAGCTAAGATGTTTGGACCACACTGGGTCAGCTTCCAATTTTGGCATGAAAAGCATTTAAAACCCTAAATATGTATAACGTGACCTTAGTTGAATGCTATTCTCAATCTACTTATGAATGGCTTTAAAAAAGGGACATGTTTATAAAGAAAGTCACCAGATTCTATTAGATTGTAACTGTTTCTTATCATTAAAGATGTTTCTTATCATTAAAAATGTAATTTTTGATAGTTATTATATAAATTAAATTGATTGGCTGCACTTTTTGTATTATATAATATAACTTAGAAGTTGAGAATTAAGGAAATGGTATCATTGTGAGATGCAGAGTATGTACATTTATTGGATTTAGTCAATAAAATGATTACTTCTCTCAGGCTAAATATTTAATTCCTATTCTCTTCAAACTCCAGTTTCACTTAGGACAGTGGTATTCTGCAATAACTGATGTAATTCTCAATCCAAAAATATGACATAATATTTTAGAATTCACAATTCTATATGTCTGGCATAATTCTGAATATTGTTTACTAGTGAAACTGTACTATCAAGCTTTGTTTTTGCTTTTTTGAGACAGGGTCTCCCTATAGCCCCAGCTGGTCTGGAACTCACTCTGTAGACCAGGCTGGCCTCGAAGTCACAAAGATCTGCCTGCCTCTGCCTCCCAAGGATTAAAGGTTGTGCCACCATGCCTGGCTGTACTATCATGTTTTAACAATAATGTGGATTTTGTCACTGTGGCTATAATGCGACTTTGCCATTCTACTCCCTTTCCAAATTCTCCAACCTATACAAAGTTTTTCAATGTGATCATGTGATTTTTTTTAAAGAAAGCATTGCTAATCAAAAATGTAAAGGAAAATCAGAGCTGTGATCAGGTGGTACTAAAAACAGGCATCTTGTATGAAGTCCAGGTACTGGTATGGTCAACCACTTTATGTAAGGACTAAACTTACCTTGAATTTATTCTGGGGCCAATTTTGGTGAGCCTTCCCCCCTCCCCCCACCCCCATTTCATCAGCAAGAAAAATGCACTGAGCAACTTCAGATTAGCATTAGATACTAGGTATATGAAACAGGAGGTCTGTTCATTTATGGTTTTATAATTTCAAGAAATGTAGCATTTATAGCATATAGTCATATATTTTGAAACTCTGTTTTTTCCAAAACCATTTTTTCCAGGAAATTTTTACTTTTTATTGTCTGCATTGAAGTTTTTCCAAATTATAAGCTCTAACCAAGAAGAGATTCTTTCATATCCATTTCTCACACTGCTTAGCATTCTGGATGTTTAAGTGGAAAGTAATTTCGGACAGTGTTTATCTAGACCTAACACCAGCATGCTGAATATTCATTATGAGCAAAGATGGCTGGACACATGCTCAGTGGGAGTTCATGGTTTTGAGGGTTGTTTCACCCACTGTGCAGGTGTATTAGTCACTTTTCTGTTGCTGTGATAAAACTACCATGACCAAGGGAACTTATAAAAAGAAGAGTTTATTTGAGCTTATGATTGATGGTTCCAGGGACTTAGACTCCATTGTGGTGGAGGTATGGTGGCAAGAACTGGAGCAGAAAGCTGAGGTTCACATCTTCTAATGAGCACAGGAAGCAGAGAGAGAGACACTGGAGACTGCGAGGTTTGTTGAACGCACTAAGCCCGCCCCCAGTGACTACTTCCTCCAGCATGGTCACACCTTCTAAGATCTCCCAAAACAGCACCACCAACTGGGGACAAAATGTCTGAATACTTGAAGCCTATGGGGGACATTCTCATTCAAACCACCACAGCTGAAACAACACCCTTTTCCTTAGCAATTCGATGGGCAGAGCCTCATAACTTCCTGAATAATCACCTGGGACTCTCCTTCAGTCTGCCTGTGAGGCTCAGTGGAAATGTTTCCTCCTCTGTGAGGTTCCTTTCTGAGAGAAGGATAACCCCATTGTTGTGTCATGGGGGTCTAGAAGTGAGTCTTGTTCCTTTCTTCAGTGAAGTATGTGAGCTTTGCATGGCTTAATGATGAATATTGCAGTGTAAAGAAATCCATAACACAGGTACACTCAGAATTGCATTTCTTTATTAGATTTGTAAATTTGTTGTCAAAAAGGAAGCATTACTTAGGACGTAATTCTTTTTTTTTTTGGTCTTTTTGAGATGGGTTCCCTTTAGTCCCAGCTGGCCTGGAGCTCACTCTATAGACCAGGCTGGACTTGAACTCACAGTGATCCGCCTGCTTCTGCCTCCTGAGTGCTGGGATTAAAGGCGTGCACCACCATGCTCAGCTGCTCTTTTTTTTACAGGTTTTTTTTTATTATTATTTTTATGTGTATGAGTGTACTGTCTGCATGTCTGCATGTAGGTTGGTGCACCCATGTCGTGCAATGCTGTGGAGGTCCGAAGAGGACGTCAGAGTCCCCTGGAACTGGAGTTAAAGATGGTTCTTAGCCACCATGTGGGTGCTGGGAATCAAACCCGGGTCTTCTGCAAGAGCAGTTGGTGCTCTTAACCACTGAACCATCTCTCCAGCCCCAGGATGTAATTCTTAAATTGTCGCACAAATCATGAGTTATTTTATCAAAATGTCCTTTCTAACACAACAGAAGGAAATAGTGTGTTTTTATTTGAAACATCCTGTACCATTCTTAAGAGATGCACCTCTTTCTTTTAGAGTAATGTAGTGATAAAAGTATATTTTATGAGTAGAATTTTAAAGCAATTAAATCCTTAGAAGGTCCTGTAGTGGCACTATTCTCCTTTCATTTTTATTTCTGTGATAAAATACCCAGACCAAAAGCAATTTAGGGGTGGAAAGGATCTATTTGGCCTAAAATTCCAGGCCATATATAGACCATCATTTCTGGGAAGTTGAGGTAGGAACTCAAACACCCTAGTCATATAGTATCCACAGTCGAGCACTGAGAGGAACAAAGTTACCCATGCTGTCTGCTTGGTGCTTACGCCCAGCTAGCTGTCTTTACTTTTACATAGTTCAGGGTTCACCCCAGGGAAATGTACAACCCACAATGGGCTGGGTTCCTCTCCATTAGTTTACAATAAAGACCACTCCCCCAGACATGCCCCTAGGCCAACCTCAATTGACTCAATTGAGATTCTCTTCTCAGGTGATTCTAGGTTGTGGCAAGTTGAAATTTAAAACTAACAATTGCTGATATGGTTTTTATTTAATTTTACCACAAATATATTTGGCGAGTAATACTCTTAAACCTTTGGGATCCAGATAAGAATTTAGCACTGTGAAGCAAAACATTTCTGTGAGAGTGAATTCCAGTTTCATATCATGTAGAAAGAGCAGGGTACTTGGGAGCTCTCCACATAAGCTTACAGTAGTTGTGTCTGCTATATCTAAGCTGTGTCTGTTATACTTAATACAAAACTGTGTCACCCATACAACTGTGGGTGAAGTGTTTAGAGCAATGAGTGTTTTCTAGTAAAGGAAGCATGGGTATTTTTTGTAAAGATTAGTTTTTGTTCTAATCCAGTTTTTTGAATATATTTTAAACATTGAAAAAAGATTTCTTAGTTTTAAAAATGATTTATTTAAAGGGGCTGGAGAGATGGCTCAGCAGTTAAGAGCACTGACTGCTCTTGCAGAGGACCCAGGTTCGATTCCCGGCATCCACATGGCAGCTAAGAACTGTCTTTAAGCAGGGCGTGGTAGCACATGCCTTTAATCCTAGCACTTGGGAGGCAGAGGCAGGTGGATCTCTGTGAGTTCAAGGCCAGCCTGGTCTACAGAGTGAGTTCTGAGCCAGCTGGGGCTATAGGGAGACCCTGTCTCAAAAAAAAAAAAGATTTATTTATCGATAGCTTTGCTGTCCAGGTGGGGAGCATTCATCTATTGATCCAAAGTCAGGACATACCCTTGTCCTGGGTGTGTGAGGATCAGGGGAATCGGCCTGCATATCAGACAGTTTTGGGTGTGAAGCTGGCACAGTTGAGCACGGTTTTAGTTCTGAGGCCACAGTGGTCTTACATGGCATAGGGTTTGTGTTGCAGAAGATGGGGCCCACGCCTGGGCCAGTTCAGGAGGTGGTCTGGTCTTCTGGCCACAGAAGACAAGATGGGGTTCAAATGCTCTTGTGAAACCAGGCAGGGTTATTTTTCAAGTTTTCTTGTTTTTAATGCTTTTGCTTTTCTTTTTGCCTTAGAAAAGAGGAATTACAAAGTGATTAATACTTTTTTCTTCTTCCTTCCAAAAACTACGTAACAAACACAATTTGTAATAGCTCTAATAACTTATAAAGACCATTTACTTTTGATGAACTTCCTTCCAATATTTTTGCTATGAATGTTTTTACACAATTATCAACTTATGGATAAGCGTATATAATTTTATTTTATATACAGTCACCTCTCCATATCTATGATTTTGGAACCCAAGAAATTAAACAACCACAAATCAAAAATATTCACAAAAATTGGGTCCATTTTGCACCTGTGCATTTTTTTCTTACCTGCCCTTATTTTTAAGTGATATGGTACCACTACTTACACGGAATTTGTATTGCATTAAGTGGAATAAGCAATTGAGAGATTATTAGCAGTCTAGGGGACGAAGTGCTTAGGGGACTCTAAGTAGTTATCTGGCCTGAACCTAAGAGCTGTTACTCTTCAGCTGTTATTTGGTGAATTCCTCAGCCCATGGCCAGTTTGATTGTGATTTCCCCAGGGGTTATGATGCTGCAAATGAAATATACTAGACACCCATTTTCCCGCATTTTCCCCATCTTGGCAGAGAGCTCCGGCGGCCACACTGCCTGGTGAGCTGATGGTGTTCTTCATCCTTCCAACCAAACTGCTTTCACGACAGTCTGTACCAATTTTCCCTGCCATGGCTCAGTCTCGAAATACCACTTCCATCCTGCTCTTCAGCTGTGGTGTTCTATTTCTAGAATATTTTGTTAATTTTACCAGTGAACTAAGTATAAATCTCTGATTATTAAATTATATTAGGAAAGAACTCTTGAAAGTGAATTTTTAAAGTCCAGTTACTGGCTCCTTTTCAAAGGGGCCTGCTATGTCCTTACATTTTCTATAAATAATTTTGAGATGTTATTTTTATTTCGCGCCCTTTAATTATTACATCAAGTTAGATTGTGGCTGTCAGCATATTTTACACAAAACATATTAAAAGTTGGTGATTTGCTTATGCGGCTTCAGAGGGAAATAATTTTAGCCTAAATAAGCAGGAGAATGGCACACTCCAGTGTGGGGAGCCATGCATTGCCTATAAACAGCTTGAAATAATATCAGAACTTGATCTCATTTTAAGTACAATTGCATGGGCTTTCTGGAATTGATTTAACAGTTCTTTGAAATGCTTAGTCCTTACGTTTTAGCACATATATAAATACCCATGTCAGAAATACTGCACTAGTACCAAGACCCAAGGTGCACAGCAGTGTTCTTGGAGAGGTAAGCAAATTACTTTTTGTTCAAAGAGCTTCTTTTAAGAGCTCGGGGTCCTCAGACCCAACTGCAATTGACAGTAATTTATAGCATTCAAATCAGTGGTGTTCAGGAAGCAAGCAGGACTCTGAAAAAGGGAGTAGTTCTGTCTGGTCCACAGTTCCTCTTCCCGGACAGAAGAATGTTTGTGTTCAAGACAACCTTGACAATGGCCAGTGTAGGGGATGCTCACCCTGTGACCTCACCAGGACCACATTCACCTCTCACCTCAGGGACACCCCCCAGCAGCTCTGAGGGTGGACAAGGCATGTGATATCAATGCTTTCCACATGATGTGAGGAGCTCATGCCTCAGGTCCTGAGAGAAGGCATCTCGCTGTGAATGGGAAGCTGGAAAGTAAGGCAGGGCCAGACAGGGCTCAGAAGATGGAGTGGACACTAGGCCCATGGCTCCTTTAACCTCGGTTTAATGTCTGTGCTTAGGAGTACGGGGATTGACTCTGTGCCTCTCCTGCTCTATTTCCCACAATTACCTTTTAATTATTGGGTAATTCTTTGGCTTTTAATAGATTTTCATGGAAACTTGTAAAAATGGGTCATTTTAATTAGTTTATTCTTCAAACCATGACTGGCTTCTGTTTTGTAATAAGCCCTCTGTTCACATTTGGGGCACACACTTACTAATATTTGGCTCCTGTTTCTGAACACTGCCAGACCCATGCAGGGAAGATCCGGACAGTCATGCTGCAGGACAGGGCAGATTCTCCAAGAACTGTGTGTGTCCCAAGTGTTGACAGAAAGCATCCAGTGTCACTACAGCACATCAGAGGAACCCCCAGCAGAGCATTCGAATCTGAGAGGAACTTCGAGGGATGGGCAGAAATGCTCAGCTGGGGGTGTGTGACAGCAGGTGGACTTGCCCTCTTTAGGAAACTAGGGTTATGTGAGGAATTTTGCTATTATAAATGATGTCACAAATATATGTACACCTATTTCAACACCTATATCCATATACATATTTATGAGCTGAAAGTGGTTTGACCAAAACAGATGCCTGGAAGACAGGGAGTCAAGGGTGTAGGTCTCTCAGGAATACCATTTTATAGTGGCTTTCACTCTTTTCTGTGGATAAAACAACCCATCCCCAGGACCCTGGCCACACCCATTCTAAATTAATCTGGATCTCTGAGTGGGAACAGTACCATCAGTACTTTAAAGATGGTACCTATGGGATTCTAACACACTATCGAGATGGAGACCCAGAACCCACAGGCACCGTTCTCAGAGATTGTGACCCAGTGGATGGATTGGTGTGTCTGGTGTGTGTTACAGCAGAAACAAAGGCTGTGAGATGCCAGAAGCAGAAAAAATGTCTGGATCAATCAGTGGGTGAACCTGGTCCTTATTGTCTGAAGTCACAGAAACCAGGAAGCACCATCGGCAGGATGAGGTGAGACATTTTAAGCATTCGAAAGGAAGCAGGGGTCACAGGGTGGACTCTAACCAAGTGCACTGCAGGAGGGACCAGTGGGTGGTCTGGGGTAGCGAGGGGGACCCACAAGATATAAAGAGTGAAGTGTGTGGCCCAAGAGAGGGCTCTGTACAAACTGACCAAGTCAATTTCCTAGACCTGGACATCAGAGGTTAGAAGACAGAGCCAAGGGTCCAGCCCTTCACTGGCTCTGCCTTGCGGAGGAAGCTGAGGTCTTTTCAACCAGTGATGTCTTGAGGATCTTTACACAAACATCCAAGGTTCAAGTGAAACTTCTTGAAACTCATGAGGCAACAGCAGTCTTGGTTTGTGAGGTGATTGGGGCGAGGTCATCCTGTTGCCTTTAGGCTTTCTCATTTCGTTGTCATCTCTTAAGCTCTCTGCCCCTCATACCCCCCCCCCTCAACAAATGACATGATGTCAGCAGCAGATAGCTTTCTCAAAGTGTCCACTGTGATGGGAGATTGATGGAGAGCCAACATTCAGAATAAAATAATGCAAGTTCACAATGCTATCTCATTCCTGTTCCTACAGTATCTGAACTGAGGGTAGAACTGGGTGTTTCTGGTTTGCTGTGATCTGCCGTGCGTGCACATTTTCCTCTTATTCAGGACTGAGACTCCTTTAAGTATATCTATTGACTTTGAGATAATTTCCCCAGACTGTTGAAAGTGCCTGGGGCAACTCGGCCATCTGGAGCACAAAATATGAGCTCTAAGAATTTGCATTTTAATAGCTAATATATTTAACTTTTTGTCCATATCTCAAATTCAAATTCAGTATAGAGTTCTCAGATGAAGAAACATGGAGGGCTGCTGCTTTAAAGCCAAAATATTAGGTCAGCCTGTCTACACCAAATGCTTCTTATGAAAAGTGTTATTTGGACATACTTTGAAATTCCCCACTTTAGATTTCTGTCCTTGACAGGTGTGTGTGCGTGTGTGTGTGTGTGTGTGTGTGTGTGTGTGTAACATGAACATGTCTGTGTGCAAACACATGACAATCTGGGGATGTAGTGGTGGTCCATTTTAAATACATGGTTCCTCTGTTAAATTGTTAAGTTCCATGTGTTTTCTAAGATCTACGGTATCACCAGTCCATCCAATGCCTGGCCTGCTTTCTCTTTTTTCTATAATGCTTTGATGGAGATATATCATCTCTAGTGTAAGCCAACATTCTGCTCTGGGTCTATCATGATTCATGCATTTCAGAGAGAATCTGGAAGAAACGAGCTCCCTCTAGAGTGAGGGTTCATGCACTGACCTGCCCACCCACCCACCACTCCAGCCCTCTCCACCCTGGTGTGCCTAGTTCCATGGTTTCTCTTTGTGGCCCTCATCACCCTACGGGTCTGTGGCATTGTTTGAAATGGGGCAATGCTTTGAGACACAGTCTCCCTCCTTCCTTCTTCCTTGGTCACTTCAACTTTTGTTCTTAGAGGCTTATGTTTTCCACTGCAGAATGTTTCTCTTTCTAACACAGTGTGTTCTGAGACTGGCCATTAGTATCCACATTGCTTGTGCAATCTGGGATATGATAGGCCAAAAAGATCTCTGAGAGTCCTGAGCCCAGTGAAACGGAGGCTCACTTAGGTGGCCGGTTTTCTAACCTACTCTTATCTTTTCTGTGTAAGCTCTGTGTTCAATTCGAGGTGAAGAACTGAGCTATCACACACTCCAGCATTCTGAGCTATCACACACTCCAGCAGTCTGAGCTATCCCACACTCCAGCGTTCTGCAATGCAATTTGCCCAATGGCCAGCACTGGGGTCACTGAACCCTTTCCCTTGAGGTTCCTGGTGGTTTCTCTTCAGGCCTGCGTTTGAAGATGTTGAGGGCTGGTCACTTAGCTGGGTGTTGAATGGCCTAATGTCCTCATGAACATTCGTGTCTTGCGAACCTACTCACTTTTTTTGCTCAGACCTCTGCTCCCATCTGGGCCCTGTGGTCGGTCGCCTTTTCTGATCTCTTGAAGGAAAGGAGCAGATATGGTTGTTTAGAAAAATCGTCTTGTTTTTTTCCCTTGGGATCCGAGATCCATTTGACTTCCCAGGAAAGAACTGCCCCTGGATGAGGGGAAAGAAGGCCTGGGAGACTTCAATGAGGAACTGATTACTAATGTTCAAGATCTAGGATCTGATGAGCACACCGGGTGTGCGTGTGTGTGTTTTTCTGTGTTCATGGGAATAAAGAGATGAATTGCTAATTTGGTGAATAACTGATGAAATAATTAATTAATGATGCCTTGGAATGGACCTGAGTCTAGTAGTTCTTCATCTTTCTGAGTGTAGTTCAGACTTCTTTTGGGGTTTGATACTTGTGGTGCCTCAGGAAGACCAGCCGGAATAATATTTCATCTTGTAGATTTAGAGTGGAAGGCATATGAAATGATGTGGAGAAAAGCAATAGATACTGTTTTCTAAAATGTGTTTGCCCTGTAAGTGATAAGGATTACCTTATTACTTCATTGGCTGGAATCTATCCGAGTGTGCAAGTGCTTATTTTTACCCACGTACAACTCGAACACACAGAGACAGCCACACAGACACACACCTGTCTCCTTCCCTCCCTCAGCGACATGCACATACTCATGCGCACATTCATGTACACACTCATGCACACTTCACAGCCACGTACACACTCAGGCACACACTCGTACACACACTCAGGCACACACTCATGCACACACTCATGCATTCACTCTCACACACCTGCTCACACACCGGTTCATACATGCATCACACACGCCCTTCCACAACAATGCATACATGTATATTCACTTGTACAAACTCAGACATGTACAGATGCATACTCACAAATGCTCACACATATACACAATGCAGTCGTATACACACTTACACATGCACACTCCCCCACACTCACACAACATACAGTAATAAAAGCACAGACGTACGTACTTATACACACAATGGGCCACAGTCACTCAGATGTTGGCCAGGCTTTCTGCTATAACAGTCCAGAGTTTTCCAAGTGCCTGTGCTTTGTGTGTTCTATTAGATCATCACCTTCAGAAGTAATCATCAAATGACAGTTTTTATCAGATGTTTCCATTTTAAAGTATAGATCATTCCAAGGAGTGCCTTGCCATGTGGATTTAATGAAATAAAGGGGGGGGGGAGGAGAGAGCAGTAGAGTCCAAATTAAAGACCCTGTCACTCCACAGCAAGGAAAGGGCTGGCACTCTCTTGGAATTCAAGGGCAAGGTTTTCAAGCCTTCAGCCCTGAGTGATGAGACATGGGACCTTCGCTTCACACAATCTTCATTTTCTGACTTGTGGTCAAGATTTCCTAATACTTTCATCATCAGTTTTGAAAGTGTGGCAGACCAGGACACAGTGTGTGCGTCGGGGGTGGGGGGGAATGTGTGGCTGGCAAGCGACTGCTATGAAGGCAGAGATCTCAGGCAGGAGTTGTCATTCAGGGACAAAGTTTGCTGTTCATGCTAATCATGTGTTGTTTCCTAGCTTATAGATTTAATTAATGAATTTATATTTCTAGGAAATTCTAAGTAAACAAAATACTTGTCGGTATCCTGAATGAAATGTCCAGTGTTTTAGTGGAAAGCTCAGCTTTCCCTAAACCCCCCAGCATGGGTTTGCTCACTTGGGTGACCCACTGTCCTTATGTGACTGTTGTGTTTCCACCCATGTATTTGACCCACTTATTTGCCTGTAGAGTTCCCCTGTGAGTGTCAGCTCACAGGCACAACCTGCTGGCCTGGCTTCGCCCTTTCCTTCCACAGCACACTAACGGTTGATGAGACATTGATGGAAATGTTCTTTCCGGGAGGATGTGCTTCCCGCTGACAGCCAGCCATGGACTGTACTCCTCGTAGGTGAAGTCAGGACACGGGTTTATTTTTCTAGAGACAACATGTTGTTTGAATCACGCAGTGCTGAGAGAGAGTGCGCGTAGTAACCTGGAAGTGTCTCCACCAGCAAGAAATGAGTCACAGCTCAGCAGGCTGCCCTGCTTGGTCCTGATCAGGGATGAGGACCGCCATGTAGACATGCTTACGGCCCAAGAGCCACTCCAGGGCCCCTTATGCATGAGGCAAGGGCTCCTTTCTCATCTTTGATAGGCGTTTATTGAGGACTTAGGCTTCTGCGGTACCCTGCCTGTGCGCTCCTTCAGCCATGCTGTGAGCCAGGGGAGCCTGAGATTTGGCCTCCTTTTATAGGTGGACAAACCACCTGCTACTTGGGCATACATGTCTGGAGGGCGGCCATTACTGACCCTCCCCACAGTCACAGGAACACTAAGCAGGGTGGCTGGCCACTTTCTGAAAGTAATGAGGACTATGCCAAATTTACAAACACAGACTTACCCTGGCTCAAGGGCTGTGCAGGCAGTTTTGCAGTGGGCGTGTTCCCGGCCTGGCAGAGGCCGAGTGCTCAGGGTGTCTTCAAGTTGCTTTCTCAAGCAGGAGGCCCTACCTGCTCTGATGTCCTTCTGTGCCTTGGTGCCTTGCAGAGCACCAGGTACAGTAGGAACTCTGAGAAATTCTCCTGTGAAGTAACACAGAGCGAGGGAGGTGGTAACAGCCTGGGGCATTCGAGATACCCTCAAGAAGACCAGAGCTTCAGGTGAGGGTCGCACAGGCACTGAGGGACACTTCAAGCTTTTTCTGAGTCTGTTTTCCTGCAAACTGTAGCACAAGCCCTATACATACATGAAGGCTGGAGTCCCCTCCTGGGTGGGGGTGTCCAGTGAAGAGAGAGGGGTGATTCCCTTTCATCCAGGGAACGAAGGACATCTCCACAGACAGCTGGTGATGCCTGCTCAGGATGGTTCACTTGGCTACTGCCAGGCCCTCAGCAGGAGTCGTAGTTCTCCTGTGCCCTTGAGCACTACGCTGTCCAGGAAGAAGAAGAATGCATGTTGAAAAGCTTGCTGTGCTGGAAGATAAAATCAGGGAGAGCAGAAGAGCTTAAAGCAGGGAAGGCCTTGGCTGCTGGGCAAGGAGCTGTGGTGTACAGAACACATGCAGCGAGAAGGAACCTGCCCTGTGGGATTTATCCCAGGGGCCGCTCTACCTAGGATGCGGTTTAATCTTCTCCCTCTCTCGTGAAGCTGGTCTCACTGTCGGAATTTCACAGATGAGAAAGCTATCCCTAGAGGGTTAGGACATTGTTCTAAGTGAAACGGAGAAATCATAGAGATGAACAACTGTCTAGTCCTGAACTCTGGGGAAGTCTTTCATCAAATCCAAACTGTAAGTTCATTTTTATTCCTGTATCAACTACACCTCTCACCTGAGCCGTCACTGTGCTCTTGGTCAGTGGAATGCTATCTCTACTTCACAAATGAGAAACCAAGAATCAGATTCAGGGAATCAGATTCCAGATCCAGCCGCTGGGCTGCCTTCCCTATTTTCTAAGAAAGATGAGGCTGTTGGGGGTGGCAACACAGAGAAACCAGAACAAGAGGGGATGTGGGGTGATGGAGACTCCAGGGTGGGGAGCTGGGGTGATGGATTGGGAGACACCACAAAGCCATGTCTGCGGTTCATCCTGATGGTCATGACTTAATGCAGAAGGGGCAATGGGACAAGGCTGTCACAGGTCACAGTAGCAGGAATTCAGACTTGTGTGCTCGTTATGTGTCATGCCTGGCTACCATGGAGGGCTGGCAATGAGCAAGTGGGCACTGGGAAGAAGAGGTACTAACAGGGTAGATGATGAGTCCCTCAGAAGTTGTCCTGGTTCTGAGCAGGAAGGGACGGAAGCAATTCAAGGGAGGTGGTCATCCGTCAGGAAAAGCCGAGATGCATCCCTGAGGACAGGCCCAGGCACTGGGAAGAGACTTCAGAACATGGGCCACTTAGAACGTAGAACCCAGGGCTCCCTGAATCACCAGAACAACACCATTTTTGGGGCTGCAGGGTGCCAGCAACTCCTAAAATAGCCTAGAACCTCTCGGGAGTGAAGAGGAGGGAAGGTTTGCAGCAGAGGGAACCACCGCTGTCTCCTCCTGGGAACCAGGAAAAGGACAAAGGTTCTTATTACAAACATCCCCTTTTGACAATTAATTGCTAGACATATCTTCCATACAAGGGCACATGCATGGTGGCGGTGACTAAGCTCTCTGGTAATGTAGGGCTGCATACTCCAACCTTAGGAAAAGACACCCTTGTGGATGTTAGTGCCAATTACCTAGTTGTAAGAATTTCTTATGCATGGCCCCTTGAGCTTTTGTCCAAGCAGTTGGGAGTGATGCATATTGGAAACAACAACAACGACAACAACAACAACAACAGAAAGGACTGCATCAAAGAACTGACTGAAACAGTGAACTTCTGCTCAAAACAGTCAACATGGAGAATATTGAGAAAGAGATGAAAAGCATGTTTGGCAGAATGCATGAGCTTTGGTGGGGTGGGGGGATGGGGGAGCACGGGTCTAGATTTGATAAAAAAATATATAAATAAATAAATTTAAAAAAGGAAAAGACACCCTTGCTGTTGTCATGCAGTTATGGAATGTGACATAATGTCAGTAATGTCTAGGACACCTGCAGGCTATGTTCTACTCTTCCTTATCTCTGGATCCTATGAATAAGTGATGTCATTCTGACTCTGAGATCAGGAGTACAAGAATCTGCAGGCGTGGCTGCCCATGCCTTTAATCCCAGCACTCAGGAGACAGAAGCAGGTGGATTTCTGTGAGTTCCAGGCCAGCCTGGTCTGCCTAGAGAGTTCCAGGCCAGCTGGGGCTGCATAGTGAGACAAGAAAAAAAAAAGAAAGAAAATGAAGGAGTATTCGAATTTATGACATTCCCAGGTGAGTCCCCCCCAGAAGGGAAGTAGAATCTGAGGGGCCCGGGAATGTTCGGCCTTCAGTTTTTCATGCAGTAAATCTTTCTTGCCATTAATTAAAGTCACGTTACATTAAGGAAATTAATGTTTGTGGGAAGAACTGAGAGTCGCTGTGTGCAGACAGCCATCTCAAAGAAGTGGCAGGGCAGACCCTTCATCTGTGGGTGGTTAAATCCCTGGTGCAATTTCCCCCTTACCTGTGTATCTATCTCAGAGGCTGACGAGGTCAAACACAATAAAATTCACAATTTCTTCTTTTAAGATGCAAAAAGGATGTGTTTTTTTTTGTTGTTTGTTTATTTTTACTATAAAAATATTTCTTTTGAAGGTTCTCATCTTTCAAGCACTGAGGAGAGGGTGACATTTGCACCCTTTGGCCACTAGATGGCAATGTCTGAGTGCGGAGACCCAGTCTGGTGCGCGCTTGGGTGTTAAGGTTTCTGGGATGAAGCTTTGGAAGGTCTCAGCCAGCTGTGCGCTCCTTGATCCTAAAATACACGGAGTGAGACAAAACTGTCCGTTTTATGCCCTGTGAAATCCAATTCTACTCTTCCCCTTCCCCTGCCTGACAATTAGCTATGGCCCCTCATACTAGAGTTCCACAGTTGAATAAGTCCTTATTTCTTGACTTTCTGTGGGTTGTTTCTGTCAGACGGACCATATTAGTAGCCTAGTATTGGGTGGCTCTCTCTTCTCATCCCATCTATTCCTTACTGGGCATCTGTCAGGTCTCCACTGTGTCCGACCGCCACTGGACAAGTCCAAACCCTGCCGCCATTTTCCGTCCACTATAGCATTTGGTTCTCTGGAGATCCCACCTGGCCTTTCCACTCTGGTCAGGTGGGATCTCCAGAGAACCTCTGGAGATCCTCTGATCTCTTTGGTAGGCGCTCACGGCCTTGAACCCTGTAGCTAGGCTCTGTGGTTTGCATTTGAGACTCATGTGTAGTGCGGTTGGCGCCAACAGCAGCAGCCCCTGTGCCCTCGGCATTCACAGTACTGCCCGCTGACCCAGCAGCTCCAGGCTCCTGCACCCCGTCCAATGACATCACATGACTGAGGTCTGGGCCCTGCCTTCCAGAAGCAAGCCATTGAATCAGAGGGAGCGGTAGATAGACGCCCACCTGCGTGTAAGTGGTGGAGAGCACACTCCTAAGAGCGGGGTCAAATAGTGCGGCAAGAACTGCTTCCCCATGTGCGGCATGTGATAGGAAAGGATGGATGTGTCCACAGTTCCCAGGCCAGAAGAAGGCCCTGACCCTCTCTCCTTTGTGTGTCCTCTGTCACGGGACCCACCTCTTCACTGCTCTGCTCTTCCGCGTCTTGGTATGGGGCGCCCTCCTGAGAAAGAAGAGACCTTAAAGCTTTGCTCTTCAGCTAAGGTTCGACATCTTCTGCATTTACATGAGGCCCCCGGAGGAGTCACCGTCCTTTGGGAGGAGGCGTGGTGGCGCTTTCTCACCCTTGGGCCTGGAATAGACACCACGCCTGGTTGTGCCCTAGGGATGTGTAACATCCACTTTTCAGAGTGTGTCTACAGACTGGCCTTGGTCCCTCGTGGACAGGCCACAGACTGGCTGCAGAGCTCTGCGAGCCATCAGGGTGTAGCTGCGGGTGTGGAAGCAGATAGGTGAGGAGGCCATCGCTGGGCTGGTGCTAAACAGATGGGCGAGGTGGCCGTCGCTGGGCTGGTGCTAAGGAGATGGGTGAGGTGGCCATCGCTGGGCTGGTGCTACGGAGATGGGTGAGGTGGCCGTCGCTGGGCTGGTGCTAAGCAGATGGGCGAGGTGGTCATCCCTGGGCTGGTGCTAAGCAGATGGGCGAGGTGGCCATCGCTGGGCTGGTGCTAAGCAGATGGGCGAGGTGGCCATCACTGGGCTGGTGCTAAGCAGATGGGCGAGGTGGCCATCGCTGGGCTGGTGCTAAGCAGATGGGCGAGGTGGCCGTCGCTGGGCTGGTGCTAAGCAGATGGGTGAGGTGGCCATCGCTGGGCTGGTGCTAAGCAGATGGGCGAGGTGGCCATCGCTGGGCTGGTGCTAAGGAGATGGGCGAGGTGGCCGTTGCTGGGCTGGTGCTAAGCAGATGGGCGAGGTGGCCATTGCTGGGCTGGTGCTAAGGAGATGGGCGAGGTGGCCGTTGCTGGGCTGGTGCTAAGCAGATGGGCGAGGTGGCATCGCTGGGCTGGTGCTAAGGAGATGGGCGAGGTGGCCGTTGCTGGGCTGGTGCTAAGCAGATGGGCGAGGTGGCCATTGCTGGGCTGGTGCTAAGGAGATGGGCGAGGTGGCCGTTGCTGGGCTGGTGCTAAGGAGATGGGCGAGGTGGCCGTCGCTGGGCTGGTGCTAAGGAGATGGGCGAGGTGGCCATCGCTGGGCTGGTGCTAAGCAGTTGGGCGAGGTGGCCGTCGCTGGGCTGGTGCTAAGCCTCAGGTCTTTAAGTCAAATGAGAGGGACCTGTCCTGGCCCAGGAAGTCATCAGGTTCCTATTGCGGTGGGAAGACAAGGTCTCGTAACAAAGAGTGTCACCTTCCCTGGCACTTTCCAAGGTCTCATAACAAAGAGTGTCAACTTGCCCGGCACTTTCCTGATGATTGGTGTTCCTTCCACCCCCAATTTTAGCAGGTTCTTCTTATGTAGCCCAGGCTGGCCCAGAACTCTCAGAACACAGCCTGGGCTGCTCTTCAACTACCTCAGCTTCCCTAATGCTGGAACTTCAGACTCGAGTCACTATGCTTATTTTGAAAGTCTTATCATCTACCTGGGAATGATTATTTCTTTTGTGTGGCATGATTTCTAAGAAAATTCATATTCTTTTTTAAAATTTTTATTTATTTTTTTATGTGTATGAATGAACTGTCTGCATGTAGGTTTGTGCACCAGTGTCGTGCAATGTCACGGAGGTCAGAAGAGGGTGTTGGATTCTCCTGGAACTGGAATTAAAGACGGTTCTCAGCCACCATGTGGGTGCTGGGGATCGAACCTAGGTCCTCTGCAAGAGCAGTCAGTGCTCTTAACCGCTAGGCCATCTCTCAATGCCAGAAAATTCATATTCTTTTGTCTTTTTGAATTCAAATCTTTTACATTGTTAGGTGACTGGAAGTAGATAGGCACGACGGAAGGAAGTGCTTCTTTGGGAATCCGGTCGTTCTGAGGATGTTACAGGATCTCCATACACTTCACATTCGTGATTTGACTATGGTTCTTTTGAATAGCAATAGATGAATCTTCTACATGAATCTGCATCGTCTTCATCTAGCTGGGCTACTAGAAAGTGTTCTAGAATCAAGCTTATAAATGAGAGAAATTTATTTCTCGGAGCTCTGGAGGTTGGCAGTCGTGATCAAGGGCCTGCAGACTTGGTAGCTGGTTAAGAGCCACCTCTTGACTCACGGATGGTGTCCTGACCTGCCAGGAATGAGTGTAAGTTTGGGGGAGAAACAGCGGTGCTTGTCAGAGCACTACAAACTGACACCCAGCTGCACTAAGGCACTGTGGCACCGCGGCAGTCAGCGTCCTGCCCCACCGTAGTACCATCCTAGTATCAGAAGAGCCTGGACTCCCAGAACAGGCGGAAAGACACAGAGGGTCTTGCTAGCTGTGGATGCGTTCGCTGGGGGCTTCTCAGTGAACTCTCCCAGCACTGTGTTTAGGTTCATTTCTCAAGAGCAGAAATTATAGGACATTGCATTGCAGGGGGTTCCACTCACATTTCTTTTGACTTATTTGAACTATAAAGGATCCATTTCCCCTTCTCTCTCTAGGGAGGTCTGTACATATGAACCTTCAGGCTGCATGTTCCTACCCTTCCTCCTATTATTTAATAAAGCCTGCAGCCAGTCTGGTGGGAATTGGCCTTAGGATTTCAGCAGTTCTGTTAATTTCCTATTGCTTCATTTCAACCCCTGCTTGAAATGAAAACAAAAACAAAAACACCTTACAAAGTACACAGCTATGTGGAGGCTCCAGTTTATATAGCCTTTTTTAAAAGAAATGGACTAAAATAGCTGTAACTTTGTGCTCTGTACAAACAGAATTTCCCTGAATGAGTCAGAGTGTCTGTGCGTTACTTGAGGGGCGTCTCATCAGTTGAACAGAATGCAGAGAGAGCAGAGATGACAGGGAAGGAGGTGGAGGCGGCTGGTGAAGAGTGGGATGCCTTGAGACCCAGGTGCTAACCCTCCCTTACTGTGGGAGTCATCTTGGTTTCTCATCCCCACAAAGCAGGTGTTTACAGCAAAAATATCAATGAAATCAACCACAGCTTTTGGGCAAGACCACCCTCACAGTCTCTGCTAAGCTCTTTACACTCATGAACTTACAACCCAAGGAAAAATAACTCAGTCAGTGGGAAGGGTGTGTCTGAGTGCACTATCTCTGTCTCAAAAGAGGAGTTGAAGGTTTTTCATATTCATGAATTTAACTATGGATTTGAGTGTGAAAATCTTCAGGTAAAAGTATAAATTCATCTCTAGGAGAATGGGATCCTGGCAACAACAGAAGTAGTCTGGTGTCTGTATAATTACAGTCCCCATCACTATGATTATAAGTCAGACAGGTGGGAGATCTTACAAATGAAGACTGAAAAGCAACATCATGGTGCATGAGAATAAGAAGCTACCAGCTGGGACTGGAGAGGTGGCTCAGCAGTTAAGAGCACTTCCTGATCTTGTGAAGGACTTGGATTTATTTCCCAGCACCCACACAGCGGAGTGGGGCACAACCATCTAGAACTCCAGTTCCAAGGGATCTGATGCCCTTTTCTGGCCTCTGTGGATACTACACACTAGTGGAAACCTTGCCTAAGTAGAGGCAAGTACTCAGACAACATAAAATAAAATGAACAATAAAAAAGAAACCATCAGTCATGCTTAACTCCAGTGTTCAGGAGTGTGGGAATTGCTATGAGAAAATCCTAAAATACAAGTTCAGGAAACTAATTTTAAATGACAGTCTGGCAAAACATGAAATTCCATGCAGATGTGCCTGAAGGAGAGACTAGACGTAAGCCAAAGGTCTATGAAAAAGTTTAATCTCCCTCTATAAATCTAGGAATTTTTATCTTACTCCACACTTCTCAGAGAGGGACCTGATAAAGAAGACAACTCGTATTTCAACTTCCGAATTTCACAATTAGAATATATGCCTAACTTGGACTATTTTTCTTAATGGGTGATGCAAATCTTCTCAGTCCTGAGAAGCCAGCGTGGGTGGATGCTGTCTCCCTTACTGAGGAATGAGAGACTTGGAAGCAATACCTGCTACCTTAGGCAAATTCCTGGAAGTGCAATTGCTGCATTAAAGGTAGAGTGTAAGTTGAGCTGGGTTATGGCCTGGTTTGTCATTGTGAGTCGCTTGTATTTTTGTATATCTGAGGGAGAGAAAAATCCCCACTTTTCATTGAGTCTGCTTGCTCTTAATTAAAAACCAGACAAACCTTGCTTTATATTTATTTTCTATTAGCATTTCTTTTTCTGTAACTTGTTGATATTCTTTCCTCCTATTCTCTTGAGTTGTTTTATATTTTTTCTTTCTACTTGATAGTTTTCTTTAGCCTGGAAATCTAGGACAGATTTAGGTTTCATGCTTGCTGACGCTCATAAACCTTAGGGAATCCTCTGTGATGAAAGTAACACAGAATTAGTAATGTACCTCTTTGTTACCAGGCCCGTGCCATGGCCTTGGGATGAACCGTTGTGTATAGACTGTCCTGAGTTCACGCCTCATTAGCCTCTTGATGAATCTGACTTTCCTGGAATTTACCTTTTGTTACATCTGCACAAATATTTTCATCATAAAGACACTCGAACTTTTTCAGCTTGTGAATCTGTCGATGTTTTCATTATAACTTGTTCTCTAGTGGGTCTGATTCCTTTTTGGCTTTCCAAGCTACTGTGTTTTAGTGCCTAGCTCACTTCTGTACTAGCCCCACTAAGGTGGTGTGGGAATAATGTAACTGGGCTGAACCGTCAAGGGGGGAAGTAAGCTCTAAGTCAGTGTCCAAAGCACTGATAAATAAACAGAAATTTTCGGAAGAATGTTACTTTTATTTCCTGATACCAGTATAAAATTGTGCTTGCTTTGCTTTTTCTGTGACACTGGAGACCGAATCCAGGGCCCTCTGCAGACAAACGCTCTACCGCTGAGCGGCATTGCTGGTCTTCTTTTGTCTCATTTTGAGACAGGGTCATACTAAGTTGCACAGGCTGATCTTGAACTCACTCTGTAACCCATGTAGGTCTTGAACTTGCCTTCCTCCTGAGTGACTGAAGCTGTAGGCTTGTACCACCAAGCTTGGCTTCAATATAGAGATGAAAAAATATCTTGTCAGAGGGAGAGATGTCAGTGTCATAAATAGATTTAGTCAGCTTTGTGTTGTTATGAGAGAATACCTCAGCCTGGGTCATTTATTTGGAGAAGAAACTACTTTCTCACAGTTCTGGAGGCTAGAAGGCCAAGAAGAAGGTGGTTGCAGGTTTGGTGTCTGGTGGGGGCCCAGGTTACACTTCTGGGGTGAAGCTGACTGCTGCATCGTCCTGAGTCGGAGACTCCTCCTTGCCCGGCCTGAGGGTGAATTTGCTCTTGCAAGCTCTTTACACAGCAGTCTGTTCACGCAGCTTTACCACACCTCCCATCAGGACACAACTCCCAGCCCTGGGATGTCCAGGTCCTGCAGAAGTGTTGGAAAGGACAGGAACACTAACTATAGCAGTGGCTGAATATTTCCTGTCTGTCATTAGATCAGTCTTCTCAGATCTGATGCATAGCCATAGAACTTAGTTTATAGCATACACTAAATCAGAAACATTAAACCTCTTTAAACCATAAAATGAGTGTATATTTTTAAGAGAAACAGATTTTATTGCACAAACCATCACACTTTTGCCGTAGATGGAGTTGGAGAAACAGCATCCCAGGTGGGGTCTCGTCCTTCCTAAGTGACGTGTGCATCCTGTCTTCCTCGTAACTTGTCTGCTGTGGTTTTTTAATTTTTTTTCTTTCATTTTATGTGTAGGAGTGTATTTCTGCACTTGTGTAAGTGTTCCCATGTCGTGCAATGGCCACGGAGTCAGAAGTGACCATTGGATTCCCCTGGAACTGGAGTTAAGGATGGTTGTTAGACGCCATGTGGGTGCTGGGAATTAAGCCTGGGTCTTCTGTAAGAGCAGTCAGTGCTCTTCACCTCGGAGCCTCTCTCCAGCCCCCTGGTCTTCTGTTTTTGAAATTTCCATTTTGCTGCAAGATGGATGCCAATTATAGCTTATCTTGAATGGGCCACTTGCTGATTATGCAGGCTGGAGACTGGAGGCTCTAGCCACCCATTAGGGTACTGGAGCTGTCTGGTCGAAGACAAGGGACAGACAGCCTGATGGCCCTGGAAGTCATTTCCTGCAGCCTTCTCTGCTCTCTCTTCCTGATGTTTCCACACGTCCCAGTCCCTCAAATGACTGACCTATTCTCTGCCTCTCTCATAGCCTAAGCCCATACCTAGCCAGAGCCTCTTTTTCTCTCCGTGTGAGTCAATGAATTTAAAAAATGGGCCTCAATTTTTTTTCTCTTCAACAAAATTTTTTTTAAATAAGGCGATTGAACTTCAGGACTAGGAGCACTGGCTCCGAGTGTGGCTCATTGATAGTGATGGATGTAAGCTGTCCACTCACACCCATGACACCGGGAGGAAATACTAATATGGCTGAGTTCTTGCTATGCGTGATTTACTCATATACCCGTCTGCATGACATGGTTTAAGTAATAAACCCATTTAGAGGACAGATAGTCCTGAGGAACAGAAATCCAACCTAGGCCAGGAAAGGCCAATGGAGTGGACACAAGCTCAATGTCAGTTTTTAAAATTTTGACCTTAAGACCACGCAGCGTATTTTGTATTTTATTCTTTTTGCCTTTCTTAACGGGGACACATGATTGATAACTGGGAGCTACTTGATGTCTGCGAAGGACCCTTGCTGGTTCCTGTCTTGAATCCCTGTCTGATGAGCTTCATCTGAGCTGTGTATGGAGAAAGGATGGTTAGTGTGGAGAAAGAGTTTTCTGAAAACCAAGCAGGGTTTTTGCCAACCCAAGGCCAATTTTGTCTGTAGGGTTAGGGGAAACAAGGACTTTCTTTGACCAAAACCCACATGGCCAGGAAAGGGTTTATTTACTTGGCTTACATTTGCACATTACAGCCCATCCCTGAGGGAAGTCAGGAAAGGAAGTAAGCAAGAAGTGATTGATGGAGGACACTGTGTACTGATGGAGGACACTGCGTACTGATGGAGGACACTGCGTACTGATGGAGGGACACTGCGTACTGATGGAGGACACTGCGTACTGATGGAGGACACTGCGTACTGATGGAGAATACTGTGTACTGATGGAGGACACTGTGTACTGATGGAGGGACACTGCGTACTGATGGAGGGACACTGCGTACTGATGGAGGGACACTGTGTACTGATGGAGGGACACTGCGTACTGATGGAGGGACACTGCGTACTGATGGAGGGACACTGTGTACTGATGGAGGACACTGTACTGATGGAGGGACACCGCGTACTGATGGAGGACACCGCGTACTGATGGAGGACACCGCGTACTGATGGAGGACACCGCGTATTGATGGAGGACACCGCGCACTGATGGAGGACACCGCGCACTGATGGAGGACACCGCGCACTGATGGAGGACACCGCGCACTGATGGAGGACACCGCGCACTGATGGAGGACACCGCGCACTGATGGAGGACACCGCGCACTGATGGAGGACACCGCGCACTGATGGAGGACACCGCGCACTGATGGAGGACACCGCGCACTGATGGAGGACACCGCGCACTGATGGAGGACACCGCGCACTGATGGAGGACACCGCGCACTGATGGAGGACACCGCGCACTGATGGAGGACACCGCGCACTGATGGAGGACACCGCGCACTGATGGAGGACACCGCGCACTGATGGAGGACACCGCGCACTGATGGAGGACACCGCGCACTGATGGAGGACACCGGGCACTGATGGAGGACACCGCGCACTGATGGAGGACACCGCGCACTGATGGAGGACACCGCGCACTGATGGAGGACACCGCGCACTGATGGAGGACACCGCGCACTGATGGAGGACACCGCGCACTGATGGAGGACACCGCGCACTGATGGAGGACACCGCGCACTGATGGAGGACACCGCGCACTGATGGAGGACACCGCGCACTGATGGAGGACACCGCGCACTGATGGAGGACACCGCGCACTGATGGAGGACACCGCGCACTGATGGAGGACACCGCGCACTGATGGAGGACACCGCGCACTGATGGAGGACACCGCGCACTGAAGGAGGACACCGCGCACTGATGGAGGACACCGCGCACTGATGGAGGACACCGCGCACTGATGGAGGACACCGCGCACTGATGGAGGACACCGCGCACTGATGGAGGACACCGCGCACTGATGGAGGACACCGCGCACTGATGGAGGACACCGCGCACTGATGGAGGACACCGCGCACTGATGGAGGACACCGCGCACTGATGGAGGACACCGCGCACTGATGGAGGACACCGCGCACTGATGGAGGACACCGCGCACTGATGGAGGACACCGCGCACTGATGGAGGACACCGCGCACTGATGGAGGACACCGCGCACTGATGGAGGACACCGCGCACTGAAGGAGGACACCGCGCACTGATGGAGGACACCGCGCACTGATGGAGGACACCGCGCACTGATGGAGGACACCGCGCACTGATGGAGGACACCGCGCACTGATGGAGGACACCGCGCACTGATGGAGGACACCGCGCACTGATGGAGGACACCGCGCACTGATGGAGGACACCGCGCACTGATGGAGGACACCGCGCACTGATGGAGGACACCGCGCACTGATGGAGGACACCGCGCACTGATGGAGGACACCGCGCACTGATGGAGGACACCGCGCACTGATGGAGGACACCGCGCACTGATGGAGGACACCGCGCACTGATGGAGGACACCGCGCACTGAAGGAGGACACCGCGCACTGATGGAGGACACCGCGCACTGATGGAGGACACCGCGCACTGATGGAGGACACCGCGCACTGATGGAGGACACCGCGCACTGATGGAGGACACCGCGCACTGATGGAGGACACCGCGCACTGATGGAGGACACCGCGCACTGATGGAGGACACCGCGCACTGATGGAGGACACCGCGCACTGATGGAGGACACCGCGCACTGATGGAGGACACCGCGCACTGATGGAGGACACCGCGCACTGATGGAGGACACCGCGCACTGATGGAGGACACCGCGCACTGATGGAAGACACCGCGCACTGATGGAGGACACCGCGCACTGATGGAGGACACCGCGCACTGATGGAGGACACCGGGCACTGAAGGAGGACACCGCGTACTGATGGAGGACACCGCGCACTGATGGAGGACACCGCATACTGATGGAGGACACTGTACTAATGGAGGACACCGCGTACTGATGGAGGACACTGCGTACTGATGGAGGACACCGAGTACTGATGGAGGGACACCACGTACTGATGGAGGACACTGTAGTGTTGGAGAACACTGCATACTGATGGAGGACACTGTAGTGATGGAGGACACTGCATACTGATGGAGGACACTGCGTACTGATGGAGGACACTGCGTACTGATGGGGGACACTGTACTGATGGAGGACACCGCGTACTGATGGAGGACACGGCGTACTGATGGAGGACACCGCGTACTGATGGAGGACACCGCGTACTGATGGAGGACACTGTAGTGATGGAGGACACTGCGTACTGATGGAGGACACTGCTTACTGATGGAGGACACTGCGTACTGATGGAGGACACTGCGTACTGATGGAGGACACTGTACTGATGGAGGTCACGGCATACTGATGGAGGACACCTCGTACTGATGGAGGACACCGCGTACTGATGGAGGACACCGCGTACTGATGGGGGACACTGCGTACTGATGGAGGACACTGTGTACTGATGGAGGACACTGCATACTGTGGTGGGACACCGCGTACTGGCTTTCTCCTTTTGCCCATGCTCAACCTGCTTTGCTATTCAACTCAGGACCATCTGTCCACAGTGGCATCACCCACCGTGGGCTGGGCCCACCCACATCACTCAGCAATCAAGAAACCGCTTCACAGATACGCCCACAGCCCACAGCCCAACCTGGTATAGGGAACTCCCGGGCTGAGGATCCCCCCTCCCAGGTGTGTCAAGTTGACAGTCAAAGCCACCATGACAGGAGGGAAGTTGTCCCAGGCCCCAATGTCTTTTTTTCTTTACAAGAAAATGGTCAGAAAAACGAGCTCTGTGAAGATTCAAATATATCATTAACACTACCAAATTTTAACAGGGCTTTAAAAATGCTTATTATCTGTCCAGTGTTCCTGGGATAGATTCTCCACATTCACCTCAATTTCTGCACACAGACTTTTCTCTGTGGGAACCAAAATAAAATGGGTCATAATTAGGGCTATCAAATAAATCAGGCAAGTAAAACTCTCAGCTTAGAAATTATTATTATTATTATTATTATTATTATTATTATTATTTACTGGTAACCAGTCTGAGAACTTCTGAGGAAGGTGGTCACTCAGATTATGTGGCAATATGCTATTTCCCCCAGGGACATCTACCAAGTTGCTCTCACCTACTGACTGGTTCCTTAGCCACTGGACAAGGCAGTGATAGCCAGAGAACCACGGGCCCCACTGTGTAGCACAACAAGTCATTCGTGGCTATTTCATACATGAGTATTCCTCTCTTCAGTCACATCACCCTTGAGTAGTTTGAGCTGGGCCTCCAGGGTCAAGTAAGACTGTGACAGAGACTCCAGGACGAGCCACACTGGGGGCATCCGGTCCACTGTGGAAGAGTCCAGGCTCATGAATCTCAGAGTTCTCTGGAGTCAGGAGCTGTCCTGCCCAAGCCCCAGACCAAATAGATTAGAACAATACAAACATAAGGAAGAGGACAGGGAGTAACACGGAGATCAAGGAAGGCCAGAGATCTCCAGACAATGTCTTGACTTCTCCAGTGTTTATTTAGTTTTACAACATTGGCAACGCTGAGTGAGAGTTGAGACAGCTGGACGCACAGGGCTTTTCCTGTTGCTTCCATACCCTAACCACAGAACCACTTCTAGTTCATGACAAGAGAAGCATATTTTCTGAGCCAAACTCCAAAACAGCAACGAACCTTGGATAGAAATTAGAATAAAATAGAAAGATATCTGCAGACCAAAGGAAAACTTCTATTGTCATTAAGATTCAATACATATTAAACATTGTCACATCAGCAATATAAACTCATAATAATGTTACTTTCCTATGAATGCATAAATTCAAGATCTTAAGTTAAAAAGCCTTTTGACTGGTTCAGTTGTTTAGATGACACTTTGTGTATCTCTTGTCTGTTGGGCTCAAAAGTACGAGTTAGAATCTTGATGACTTTCTCTTCAATTAGGTTTATCACCGAGCCAAGAGCATGTGTCATACGATGAAGCAGCTTAGAAATCTGGGCATGCTTATAACTCCCGATAGTCCAACATTTGAAGAGCTCACGGCCAGAGTTTTAAGCAGTAGACACGTGAAGAAACAGGTGCCAGTGAGTTCTGTATGAAAGGCACGGAGGATGGGTTGGACAAGAAGAAATGGAGCGTGTACAGATGGTCCAGCATTAGATGCATTTGGAAATGATTTTGATGGATGGACGCATCCTAAGGTTCTGACTACCATGTCAAAGAAGTTCAGGTTCTCTTTATAGTGATGGAGGCATGTGGTTCTAGCTGTGTTAATTGTAGAATTTGAAATAGTGAAAGCATTTTGAGATAGTATCTTCTCAAATTCCCAATTCATCTTCATCTTACACTAAGATTAAAGAGTGCCCCCAAGACCACACAGCTAGTAAAGATGGGGGACTCCACTGTGTGTCCTGAGTACTTTCAGAAACTACAGGGAAAATATAAGGGAAGTCAGTGAACGCTGACATTTGCGGATCAGACACCTGCCAGCCATGCATTAGTGTCACTTCCAGGGTTTGCAGTTCTAACCTGTTTACCAAAATAACTGCACCGTTTAGAAATCCTGTCAGCAGTGCTTGAGCCCTCTGGTTTCTTTACAACTTAACCAATACTTTTACTAGAACACTTCTGTTTTTTTCTTTTGGAGACAGGGTCTCCCTGTAGTCCCAGCAGACCTGGAACTCACCATGTAGACCAGGCTGGCCTTGAACTCACAGAGATCCACCTGTTTCTGCCCCTGGGTGCTGGGATTAAAGGTGTGCGCTACCACTCCTGGCTCTATAACATTTTTTAAAATTATAGCTATCTTTACAGGTGTGTAGTGGTATATAACCATGGTTTATATTCTCCTAAATGTTAATGAGGTTGAAGGTCATGGTCTGTTTCTATATATTAACATGTAGTACTATGTGTATTAATATATTAATATTATATTGATAAATATTCATTATATGCCGTATTGACTCAATTATCTAACTATACAATAAGACTTATATCAGGAAACATTTTCCCTTGAACAATTATTTGTTAGGACTATGTTAGCTGCAAGCTCTGTGCCCTTTTCATATACATTTTAGAATACATTTCTCTATGTGTATAAAAATGTGGCTGAGATTTGATAGGAATTTCATTAAGACCATAGACTAAATTGAAAGAATCATCATCTTTATTGTATTGAGTTCTCTAATCATGAATATGCTATATATCTCCACCATTTAGATTGCATTTGATTTCTCTAACCATTGCTAGTTTACTTCCCAGTCCTATACCTGGTTGCCAGGTTTATATCCATCTGTTCTGTTCTTATTAGCTAACTGCATTTGCTTTCAAGTACAGCATCCATCCTGTAGAGATCTCAAGTGCAGCGTCTATCCTGTAGAGATCTCAAGTACAGGATCCATCCTGTAGAGATCTCAAGTGCAGGATCCATCCTATAGAGATCTCAAGTAAGTGTCCATCCTGTAAAGCTCTCAAGTGCAGGATCCATCCTGTAGAGATTTCAAGTGCAGGATCCATCCCATAGAGATCTCAAGTGCAGTGTCCATCCTGTAGAGATTTCAAGTGCAGGATCCATCCCGTAGAGATCTCAAGTGCAGGATCCATCCTGTACAGATCTCAAGTGCAGCGTCCATCCTGTAGAGATCTCAAGTACAGCGTCTATCCTGTAGAGATCTCAAGTGCAGGATCCATCCTGTACAGATCTCAAGTGCAGGATCCATCCTGTAGAGATCTCAAGTGCAGGATCCATCCTGTAGAGATCTCAAGTTCAGGATCCATCCTGTACAGATCTCAAGTGCAGGATCCATCCTGTAAAATCTCAAGTAAGTGTCCATCCTGTAAAGCTCTCAAGTGCAGGATCCATCCTGTAGAGATCTCAAGTACAGGATCCATCCTGTAGAGATCTCAAGTTAGTGTGCATCCTGTAGAGATTATGGCTTACATTAAAATCAGGTTTAATTCCAGTGACATGTGTTATTTTCGTGACATCTTCTGGCTTACAGAGGAGTGTTGAGTGCACAGAAGTCAGCAGGAAGTGTGCAGATATGACTGAGTAGATTACTGTGGGCAATTCCTACCACACTAAATCCTTAATATCATTGCTGGAAGGTCAGAATATACCAAGTAGGCAGCTAAGCTGGATATTATAAACATGCATTTAAAATTCAAAGATCTACTTAAGTGACTCAGCCAAAGTCCTAGACAAACAAACCAGAGAGACAGAAAAGGAAAGAATGCTTACGGTCACCTTAAGTTACGTGCAGATTGTCACTGAAACAGGCTGCTCCTGCACCCTAGGGCCCCATCCCTCACACAACCTATTCACACAAGTTCCAGGAAAAGATTGATGTAAAACTGCAATTGAATGTCCAGGGAGAGGCTGACGCCACTCCAGGAAACCTTTGGGTGCGTCCTGCCTGGTGCAACTGTGCAGAGCACAGCTTTGCCGTCCCTCTTTGGTGTGATACGGTCACTTGTTAACGAACTGGAGAATGGGGAAAAGTAGAGACTGTGAACTGCAAGACAAGCGAAACTGCCCAACACAAACCAGGCCTTTGACGTTTGTTATTTGGAGGGTCTTGTCGTGGTCAAAATATTTGCTTTTTCTTCAGATGTCTGCCAAGAGAGTTTATCTTAATACACAGAGGCTAGGAGGGGACTTTTCGGTTGAATACAAATTAGTCACACAACTTGCCTTAGTCGTCCCTGAACTTTTCTCTGAAGTAATAGCAGTAGACTTTTGTAGCAGTTGTAGCTATGGAGACTGAAAGGAGGAGGTGGCTTTGGGTGGTCACTAACAAGCCCCGTGCTCATCAATCATGGCGTGTGCATCTCCTACCTGCGTGTTGTGTCCGGGCCCGGGTGCACAATTTGTCATTCAGCCACTGTGTGCAGTGTAGAACCCTGGGCAAGTGCTCATCGTGGGCTCTCCATTCGTGGGATGCCTTTGTACAGAAGAATCTGAGCAGCCCATGCCTTTGCAAATGAGGAGGTGGTCCTTGGTACACGAGTGGCCAGTGCGGCAGGGTCAGCCAAAAGACATAGACGGTGTAAAATCCCGCAGCACGTAGGAAACACCATAGAGGGATCAAGCTATGCTCTCATATTCAGTATTTATTTTTTAAATATTTTTTTTTTGGTCTTTTCAAGACAGGGTCTCCTTGTAGCCCCCAGTTGTCCTGGAACTCACTCTGTAGACCAGGCTAGCCTTGAACTCACCAAAGATCCACCTGCCTCTGCCTCCCAAGTGCTAGGATTAAAGGCATGCACCACCATGCCCGGCTATTTTTAAATGTTTTTATTTATTATTTTTTATTTTAAGTGTATGAGTGTATTGTCTACAGGTATGTAAGTGCACCCATGTCATGCAATGCCTAAGGAGGTCAGAAGAAGGCATCAGATACCCTTGGAACTAAAGTTACAGATGGTTGTTAGCCATCGTGTAGATGCTGGGATTGAACCTGGATTCTCTGCAAGAGCAATCAGTGCTCTTAACTCCTGAGCCATCTCTCCAGCCCCAGATTTAGTTTTTAATAAAGACAAAATGGCCATAAAACTGTGTAAGCCAGTCTGAATCTCTTTCTAAGTGGCAGGGAGCTTGAATACTACTCTTTTACTTCTCTGAACTATAATGTCAATTATTGTTCTGTCTTGACAGTTGAGTCAAAGTTTTCATTTAGGTGGGTAAGTTCAGATTCTTTAAAAAGTGTGTATGGTAGTCCACTCACTTGAGCCTACAGAGGCAGGAGGATCTCTGTGAGATCCAAGCCAGGCAAGTCCTAGGCAAGCTGGGGCTACAGGAAGGCCCTGTCTCCAAATATCCACATGAGAGAATAGTAACTCCCTTGAAGTCAAATTTTCTCTTTTCTAGTAGACTAGTTGGATTATATTTGAGTGCTGTGTCCTGCTAAAACATACTGTATATGAGTATAAAAAGTAAAAAGAAGCCAGGCATGGTGGTGCACACCTTTAATCCTAGCACTTGGGAGGCAGAGGCAAGCAGATCTTTGTGAATTCAAGGCCAGCCTGGTCTACAGAGTGAGTTCTAGGACAGCTGGGGCTACAGGGAGACCCTGTCTCAAAAAGACAAAAAAAAAAAAAAAAAAGATATCATCGAAAAAAAAAAGTAAAGAGGAAATTGGCGGACCAAGACGGAGCATTAGTTCTAACTAGAAAGTGCAAGGTGAGGTGTTTTTTTTTTTTTAAAATGGTTCTTTCTGTGAAACAGCTAAGAAAATATCAAATGCCACTGACATTTTTACAAGTATTTCAATGAAGATGCATACATTAGATGCACTGTATGATGTTTGGCACTGTAAGGAGAGAAAAAGAAACCAAAAGCTATACTCTATGGACGAACATTCTTGTTCATCAGAAATCCTTGAATCTATTTTACTATGTGAGAAAAGCCCACAGTGGTTTATAATTTTAGGAAACTAAAACACGAATACTGTGACTTCTCTGACAGAGGTGACAGGCCAGCCCTATGTGGTTGCTTCTTTGCTGTGTCAGGAGGCCCCTGAAGTCCTTCTATACCACGCTTCATCAGACACTCAAAAGTTACCAACAGCAAGGCTCAGGCTGTGTTCCATAAGATCTGGCTCGCTCAGGACGCCTGCATTCAGGTAGCACAGAGTGACCTCTGTGACCAGATAGTTCTTGAACACAGCTCTGAGAGGTTCTGCATGAGGTCTGTAGAGGATCTTGGGAGGTGAAGAGACATGAGCACATACATGAGAGCATACTGAACGCACGGGACCACAGCATGGCACAGGTAGTCAAGGCAGAACCTTGACCTCATGCTGAGGATGGGAGGTTGGCTCCATCCTGTCTGGTGGACGTGTGGAGAAAGAAGCTGATCCTAGAGACAGACAGCACTCCTTGTGAGGTCCCGTCTCCCGAATGTTCACTTCTCAGGTGGGCTAAATTAATAGACAAAGAAATATGGAAATGTCATTAATGTACATGGAGACCTTCACAAGCAAGCAGTTATCACAGCATGATGTTTTTTACACAAAAACAGTAAACCTGTGAAGGGGCAGAAGCAGAAGCGGATCTCTGCGCAAGGATAATAACTTCTAAGGATGCTGCCAGGGGACTGACAGGGTGAGGCTCCAAGTCTCTGGAAGATCCCTTCGCAGACTGCTTATTAGGGTCCAGTAGGGCCCATCACTCCTGCCTGGTGATCTTGGCTGCCTCCTGCTTGTGCTATGCAAAGGACACCCTTCTGAAAGCTTTTCTGTCTTGCTGCATGTGAGAAAAACCAGCCCTTGCTGGAGCTGAGCCCCTCTGGTTACTTTGCTTGAGACAGGGATATCCTTAATTCCTGCAAATTCGTTCACTTACACTCAGAAATGGATTAAATAACGAGCTAGTGAGAGAGGAACCACTCTCACACCAGTGTTAACCACCAGCCTGCATATTGTAGCTTACGCTCTTTTCCCAAATAGGAACATAAATTCCGTGTGGGAACATGGTCTCCCAGCAGGCCTGCACTCAGCAGGGGCTGGGAACGCCCTGGGCGACAGAGCTGTCCTTTCCGTATAGCCGGAGGGAAGCATTCTCTGAAAATTCCAAGCTCTCGGTCTTGTTTTTTCTAGAGATGACTGTTTGACTTTCTGCTAGGAGCTGTATTAAAAGCAGCCAGTGACACCCCCTCCTCCTGCCATATCTTGCTCCTCCATGAATTCTGCAAGTCTATCCAAGGATCATTCTGCATTCTTCACAATGCTTCCCTGAACAGCCCTTTTTAAAACAATTTATTTTATTTTTATTTTTTATTTTGTGTATGAGCAAGTATTGCCTGGATGTACTGTAAGTGCATGCAATGTTGTGACATACCTGTGGAGGTCAAAGAGGGCTTCAGACTCCTTCACTGGAAACTGAAGTTTTGAATGGTTGTTTAGCCACCAATGTTGGGTGTTGGGAAATCAAATCCAGGTCTTCTGCAAACAACGCCAGTGCCTTAACTTCTGAGCCACCTCTTCAGCCCCCTGAGCCTCTTCTTCCTGAGAGTTGCTGGAGCTCACAGAACCCCATCCTACACCTTCTGTTTGCAGTCTTACTCAGTGCTAGGGAGGCCTCTGTTTAATCTAGATGTTCTGTCTTCCATTTTCCCTGCTGGGCAGCATTGGATGCCTTCTCTGAGCTAGGTCTCGCGCAGGGGGGAGGTGAAGGGTGTTTGGTGGGGGTGGGGTTGTTTGCGCTGGTGGTAGCGCCTTAAGTAGAGTTTTGGTGGGGGGAAGGGGGGTGGTGGGGGGAGGGAAGGGAGGGGGGGGGGGGGGGAGAGGAGGGGGGGTGGAAAGGGGGTGGCAGAGAGAGGGGGGGGAAACGGGGTGAGATGGGGTTTGTTGGAGTATACAGGGACCAGTAAGCCCAAGTACAGCTGGGGCAGAGTGTTGTTTTGCTTAGGTTTTAATGAATGAATTATTTTTTATTTCATTTAAAAAAAAAACCACCTCAGATTCTAGTTAGAAATGCTTGTGGTCAGCCAATTCTTTTTACTTTTTTTTTTTTTTTTTTTTTTTGTCTTTTTAGACAGGTCTCCCTGTAGCCCCAGCTGTCCTAGAACTCACTCTGTAGACCAGGCTGGCCTTGAATTCACAAAGATCTGCTTGCCTCTGCCTCCCAAGTGCTAGGATTAAAGGTGTGCACCACCATGCCTGGCTTCTTTTTACTTTTTATACTCATTACAGTATGTTTTAGCAGGACACAGCACTCAAATATAATCCAACTAGTCTACTAGAAAAGAGAAAATTTGACTTCAAGGGAGTTACTATTCTCTCATGTGGATTTTGGAGACAGGCTCCTGTAGCCCCAGCTTGCCTAGATATTGCACTGGCTTGGATCTCACAGAGATCCTCCTGCTCTTGTAGGCTCAAGTGAGTGGACTACCATACACACTTTTTAAAGAATCTGAACTTACCCACCTAAATGAAAACTTTGACTCAACTGTCAAGACAGAACAATAATTGACATTATAGTTCAGAGAAGTAAAAGAGTAGTATTCAAGCTCCCTGCCACTTAGAAAGAGATTCAGACTGGCTTACACAGTTTTATGGCCATTTTGTCTTTATTAAAAACTAAATCTGGGGCTGGAGAGATGGCTCAGGGTTAAGAGCACTGATTGCTCTTGCAGAGAATCCAGGTTCAATCCAGCATCTACACGATGGCTAACAACCACTTGTAACTTTAGTTCAAGGGTATCTGATGCCTTCTTCTGACCTCCTTAGGCATTGCATGACATGGGTGCACTTACATACCTGTAGACAATACACTCATACCTTAAAATAAAAAAATAATAAAAAAAACATTTAAAAATAAAAATACCGGGCATGGTGGTGCATGCCTTTAATCTAGCACTTGGGAGGCAGAGGCAGGTGATCTTTGGTGAGTTCAAGGCTAGCCTGGTCTACAGAGTGAAGTTCCAGGACAACTGGGGCTACAAGAGACCCTGCCTTGAAAAGACCAAAAAAAAAATATTTAAAAAATAAATACTGAATATGAGAGCATAGCTTGATCCCTCTATGGTGTTTCCTACGTGCTGCGGGATTTTACACCGTCTATGTCTTTTGGCTGACCCTGCCGCACTGGCCACTCGTGTACCAAGGACCACCTCCTCATTTGCAAAGGCATGGGCTGCTCAGATTCTTCTGTACAAAGGCATCCCACGAATGGAGAGCCCACGATGAGCACTTGCCCAGGGTTCTACACTGCACACAGTGGCTGAATGACAAATTGTGCACGCCATGATTGATGAGCACGGGGCTTGTTAGTGACCACCCAAAGCCACCTCCTCCTTTCAGTCTCCATAGCTACAACTGCTACAAAAGTCTACTGCTATTACTTCAGAGAAAAGTTCAGGGACGACTAAGGCAAGTTGTGTGACTAATTTGTATTCAACTGAAAAGTCCCCTCCTAGCCTCTGTGTATTAAGATAAACTCTCTTGGCAGACATCTGAAGAAAAAGCAAATATTTTGACCACGACAAGACCCTCCAAATAACAAACGTCAAAGGCCTGGTTTGTGTTGGGCAGTTTCGCTTGTCTTGCAGTTCACAGTCTCTACTTTTCCCCATTCTCCAGTTCGTTAACAAGTGACCGTATCACACCAAAGAGGGACGGCAAAGCTGTGCTCTGCACAGTTGCACCAGGCAGGACGCACCCAAAGGTTTCCTGGAGTGGCGTCAGCCTCTCCCTGGACATTCAATTGCAGTTTTACATCAATCTTTTCCTGGAACTTGTGTGAATAGGTTGTGTGAGGGATGGGGCCCTAGGGTGCAGGAGCAGCCTGTTTCAGTGACAATCTGCACGTAACTTAAGGTGACCGTAAGCATTCTTTCCTTTTCTGTCTCTCTGGTTTGTTTGTCTAATGACTTTGGCTGAGTCACTTAAGTAGATCTTTGAATTTTAAATGCATGTTTATAATATCCAGCTTAGCTGCCTACTTGGTATATTCTGACCTTCCAGCAATGATATTAAGGATTTAGTGTGGTAGGAATTGCCCACAGTAATCTACTCAGTCATATCTGCACACTTCCTGCTGACTTCTGTGCACTCAACACTCCTCTGTAAGCCAGAAGATGTCACGAAAATAACACATGTCACTGGAATTAAACCTGATTTTAATGTAAGCCATAATCTCTACAGGATGCACACTTACTTGAGATCTCTACAGGATGGATCCTGCACTTGAGATCTGTACAGGATGGATCCTGCACTTGAGAGCTTTACAGGATGGACACTTACTTGAGATTTTACAGGATGGATCCTGCACTTGAGATCTGTACAGGATGGATCCTGAACTTGAGATCTCTACAGGATGGATCCTGCACTTGAGATCTCTACAGGATGGATCCTGCACTTGAGATCTGTACAGGATGGATCCTGCACTTGAGATCTCTACAGGATAGACGCTGTACTTGAGATCTCTACAGGATGGACGCTGCACTTGAGATCTGTACAGGATGGATCCTGCACTTGAGATCTCTACGGGATGGATCCTGCACTTGAAATCTCTACAGGATGGACACTGCACTTGAGATCTCTATGGGATGGATCCTGCACTTGAAATCTCTACAGGATGGATCCTGCACTTGAGACTTTACAGGATGGACACTGTACTTGAGATCTCTAAGGATGGATCCTGCACTTGAGATCTCTACAGGATGGATCCTGACTTGAGATCTCTACAGGATAGACGCTGCACTTGAGATCTCTACAGGATGGATGCTGTACTTGAAAGCAAATGCAGTTAGCTAATAAGAACAGAACAGATGGATATAAACCTGGCAACCAGGTATAGGACTGGGAAGTAAACTAGCAATGGTTAGAGAAATCAAATGCAATCTAAATGGTGGAGATATATAGCATATTCATGATTAGAGAACTCAATACAATAAAGATGATGATTCTTTCAATTTAGTCTATGGTCTTAATGAAATTCCTATCAAATCTCAGCCACATTTTTATACACATAGAGAAATGTATTCTAAAATGTATATGAAAAGGGCACAGAGCTTGCAGCTAACATAGTCCTAACAAATAATTGTTCAAGGGAAAATGTTTCCTGATATAAGTCTTATTGTATAGTTAGATAATTGAGTCAATACGGCATATAATGAATATTTATCAATATAATATTAATATATTAATACACATAGTACTACATGTTAATATATAGAAACAGACCATGACCTTCAACCTCATTAACATTTAGGAGAATATAAACCATTGTTATATACCACTACACACCTGTAAAGATAGCTATAAATTTAAAAAATTTATAGAGCCAGATGTGTAGCGCACCACCTTTAATCCCAGCACCCAGGGGCAGAAACAGGTGGATCTCTGTGAGTTCAAGGCCAGCCTGGTCTACATGGTGAGTTCCAGTAGGTCTGCTGGACTACAGGAGACCCGGTCTCAAAAGAAAAAAAACAGAAGTGTTCTAGTAAAAGTATTGGTTAAGTTGTAAAGAAACCAGAGGGCTCAAGCACTGCTGACAGGATTTCTAAACGGTGCAGTTATTTTGGTAAACAGGTTAGAACTGCAAACCCTGGAAGTGACACTAATGCATGGCTGGCAGGTGTCTGATCCGCAAATGTCAGCGTTCACTGACTTCCCTTATATTTTCCCTGTAGTTTCTGAAAGTACTCAGGACACACAGTGGAGTCCCCCATCTTTACTAGCTGTGTGGTCTTGGGGCACTCTTTAATCTTAGTGTAAGATGAAGATGAATTGGGAATTTGAAAGAACTATCTCAAAATGCTTTCACTATTTCAAATTCTACAATTAACACAGCTAGAACCACATGCCTCCATCACTATAAAGAGAACCTGAACTTCTTTGACATGGTAGTCAGAACCTTAGGATGCGTCCATCCATCAAAATCATTTCCAANTGGATTTTCTGTGAAACAGCTAAGAAAATATCAAATGCCACTGACATTTTTACAAGTATTTCAATGAAGATGCATACATTAGATGCACTGTATGATGTTTGGCACTGTAAAGAAAAAAGAAACCAAAAGCTATACTCTAGGAAACTTCTTGTTCATCAGAAATCCTTGAATCTATTTTACTATGTGAGAAAAGCCCACAGTGGTTTATAATTTTAGGAAACTAAAACACGAATACTGTGACTTCTCTGACAGAGGTGACAGGCCAGCCCTATGTGGTTGCTTCTTTGCTGTGTCAGGAGGCCCCTGAAGTCCTTCTATACCACGCTTCATCAGACACTCAAAAGTTACCAACAGCAAGGCTCAGGCTGTGTTCCATAAGATCTGGCTCGCTCAGGACGCCTGCATTCAGGTAGCACAGAGTGACCTCTGTGACCAGATAGTTCTTGAACACAGCTCTGAGAGGTTCTGCATGAGGTCTGTAGAGGATCTTGGGAGGTGAAGAGACATGAGCACATACATGAGAGCATACTGAACGCACGGGACCACAGCATGGCACAGGTAGTCAAGGCAGAACCTTGACCTCATGCTGAGGATGGGAGGTTGGCTCCATCCTGTCTGGTGGACGTGTGGAGAAAGAAGCTGATCCTAGAGACAGACAGCACTCCTTGTGAGGTCCCGTCTCCCGAATGCTCACTTCTCAGGTGGGCTAAATTAATAGACAAAGAAATATGGAAATGTCATTAATGTACATGGAGACCTTCACAAGCAAGCAGTTATCACAGCATGATGTTTTTACACACAAAACAGTAAACCTGTGAAGGGGCAGAAGCAGAAGCGGATCTCTGCACAAGGATAATAACTTCTAAGGATGCTGCCAGGGGACTGACAGGGTGAGGCTCCAAGTCTCTGGAAGATCCCTTCACAGACTGCTTATTAGGGTCCAGTAGGGCCCATCACTCCTGCCTGGTGATCTTGGCTGCCTCCTGCTTGTGCTATGCAAAGGACACCCTTCTGAAAGCTTTTCTGTCTTGCTGCATGTGAGAAAAACCAGCCCTTGCTGGAGCTGAGCCCCTCTGGTTACTTTGCTTGAGACAGGGATATCCTTAATTCCTGCAAATTCGTTCACTTACACTCAGAAATGGATTAAATAACAAGCTAGTGAGAGAGGAACCACTCTCACACCAGTGTTAACCACCAGCCTGCATATTGTAGCTTACGCTCTTTTCCCAAATAGGAACATAAATTCCGTGTGGGAACATGGTCTCCCAGCAGGCCTGCACTCAGCAGGGGCTGGGAACGCCCTGGGCGACAGAGCTGTCCTTTCCGTATAGCCGGAGGGAAGCATTCTCTGAAAATTCCAAGCTCTCGGTCTTGTTTTTTCTAGAGATGACTGTTTGACTTTCTGCTAGGAGCTGTATTAAAAGCAGCCAGTGACACCCCCTCCTCCTGCCATATCTTGCTCCTCCATGAATTCTGCAAGTCTATCCAAGGATCATTCTGCATTCTTCACAATGCTTCCCTGAACAGATCCCTTTTAAAAACAATTTATTTTATTTTTATTTTTATTTTGTGTATGAGCATTATGCCTGGATGTATGTAAGTGCATGCATGTTGTGCAATACCTGTGGAGGTCAAAGAGGGCTTCAGACTCCTTCACTGGAAACTGAAGTTTTGAATGGTTGTTAGCCACCATGTTGGGTGTTGGGAATCAAATCCAGGTCTTCTGCAACAACAGCCAGTGCTCTTAACTTCTGAGCCACCTCTTCAGCCCCCTGAGCCTCTTCTTCCTGAGAGTTGCTGGAGCTCAGAACCCCATCCTACACCTTCTGTTTGCAGTCTTACTCAGTGCTAGGAAGCCTCTGTTTAATCTAGATGTTCTGTCTTCCATTTTCCCTGCTGGGCAGCATTGGATGCCTTCTCTGAGCTAGCTCCTCAGGGTTTTTGGTATTCCAGAAGAAGATATTTAATGGGTTTTGTTGGAGTATACATGGACCAGGTAAGCCCCATACAGCTTGGGCATAGTTTTCTTATTTTTAATTAATTAATTAATTTTTATTTCACGTATGAGTGTTTTGTCTTCATGTATGTAAGTGCACCCATGTTGTGTGATGACCACAGACACCAGAAGAGGGTACCACATCCCCTGGATCTGGAGTTAAGTAAGGATGGTACTTGGAACTGAACCTGGATCCTCTGCAAAAGTGGCCACTGCTTTTAGCCTCTGAGTCATCTCTCCAACCCCCACATTCTTACCTCACAATTGGGCATGGGAACTGGGTCCTTTCTGGTGCTATTGGCAGACCTGGGCCTGGGCTGTGGTGAGGTCCTCTGCTCCTAACCAGCCTGTTTCACCTGAGGCCTCGGCCTTTCCTGCTCCCACATCAAGGCTCAGCCTGTTCTTGTGGATGTTGTCTGTGATGGCTTTGTTGTTAAGTTCCTATGCATGTGTTTTCTGGGTGATTTTAGGGCATTTAGGAACTACTTGTTATTGGAATTACCTCCTCCAATTCTTAATTTCCCCGGTTTCTTAGTTCTCTTCTTCGGATTTTTATCTATTGTTAATACAAGCAATCAAATAATAATAATAATAATAATAATAATAATAATAAATAGAATAGCATTGCAAAGAAAACCGATGAGCTACATCATCATGGGTGTACTTGGGGAAGCTGGACTCAAGGGAAGCACTTAAGCAAGCGGCTTGCAGAGCTCATTGGTCTTGGGCACAGTGACAGGCCTTGGGTTCCTGCAGGAAGTGCTCTGTGCAGGCTTCCAGCTTCCTCGTGGAGAGTCAGGGAAGCATTCCACGTAGGGCATTTGGTTTGGACTGCTGCACTCTTGAAGAATGTTAGAGATAAACTTATCTGTGCATACACGTAAGGCCTGACACTCATGGGGAGTGTGGAATGGACAAGAATCTCTTTGAGGCTTTTTACAATAAGTCCTTGAGAAAGTACTTCTCTGAGACAGGCGGAAGCCTCACCCTCCCCAACATGCCGGCCTGTTGTGTCTGACAAGAATGACAGCTAATCTTGATGACCCCTGCTTTCTTCTTGTACAGCCGACCACACAGGATGAGCTATGTATCAAACATACAGATCAGCTAAACGTTATTTTTTCCAGTACAGTGGTTATAGGTCGTGTTGTGCTATACTGTGCATAGTTTCCTTAGCGATGTTGAATTGTCCCATGATACCAGGGTGCACTCTCTCCTTTCCCTTCTCCTCCTCCTCCACCCTGGCTGCCTGAGTCACCTCCTCTCTTCCATAGTCTTAGTAAGAACCATCAAATATGTTCACATTAAGAGCAACTTCTTTGAACTGAGAACTGTTATTTGTGTTAGCCAAATGCCATTTTACAGAACTGGTTCTGTCGTTTACTTTGTGGTTTATAGTGATTATACCTTGCAATCAGAATTAAACTTATTCGATAAGATAAATGTGGCATTTGTTAATCTTTTCATATATTCTGGAAGGGTTTGGTGACTTTAGAAGGAACTTTTTAGTGGCCATAGCCCCTTCGAAAGCCCAAGATTTCTTCTTGGCATCTCTTACTGGTTTTGGTTATTTTATCCTCTAGGTTTTGGAGACTCACTCAACTACAGATCATGAAACTATTAGGAAGAGGACCAGGGAAGCACAGGTATTATTTCCAAAAAACCCACAGGGCACACGGCAAGTTTTACAGCCCTGCAAACAGGCATGTGCTAATGTTGCAGATGAAGAAACTGAGGCCCACTGAGTTGTTCCCAGCTCAGGGAGAACAGTTGACTGAGGACCTTGTGCTCTAGCCCCTGCTCCTCCAGCCAAGTCTGGTGACTACTGTTTATATCAACTATTATTCCTTCCAAGTTGTTAAAGGAAATAGCTCAAAGAACAGTACATTCTTGACCGTGGCGAGTCTTCCTTCCAAGCCAGCTCCAGCCATGCAGAATGCTTCCCTGACTCTGCCACCCAGAGCGCAGCTCCTGGGGGGAAGGGGGGTGCGGCTGAGCCTTCCCTGTGAACACTCTGCTCCAGTTTGATCTGATTGGCTGCACCTTCCAAGTATTTGTTGTGTCTGAGGCTTTGGGACCAGGTGGCCCATTTCCCAGATCTGTGGTTACAGTTTAGTTCCCGGCATCCTCTCACCACCTCCAAAGCCAGAGGTTCTGTCTGCATCTTTTTCTAGATTTCTTCTCGCTGGACTTCACAGTATTCTGGCTTTTAACAACTATGGAAAAGCATCACGGTCAAACAGGCTTTCACAACACTTTCAACTGATCGCCCCAAGACTTCAGAGAGCAGGCACATTGTCTCCCCCAGTCCATGACTGCTGGCCACGGAGCTAGGCTGTGTGGGAAGGCAGCAGCTAGTGCAGACTGGAATAGGATACAGTGCTTACCTGTATTGGACAGCACAGACCCAGTAGGGGTGAGTCTGTCCACCCTGTTGTCTGCTCAGCTTGACTCCAACCCATCAAAGCAAAAAGGCATTCTTGGGGGTTGTGTTAACTTTTCCTGTGACATGAACCAACTTCTGTTCCCCATAGAGTATCAGCAATAAGCCAAAGAAACAATCCTGCCCAAAGCCAGTTTGTTAAAGAAGCATAGCTAAGGAGCCACCTACAAGAGTTTGGGCACCGCAGGGGAGGTGTGGGTTCTCAGCCACCCCGACCACCTCTGCCAATGACTGAATGGTAATAGGCTTGATTTGGGGAGGGTCTCATATAGGTAATCACGACTGCTGAGTGTTCATGCCATGCCTGCAGCTTCCCACAATACTCGGGACTCTGAAGTCTTTCACTGCCTCTCCTGCAGCTTCTCTAGATATTATTATAAATGACTTCTAACTTTAAAAATCAATACTTTTGAATCCCCTAGCCAACATCTCCTAGGCAGACTAATTCCAAATTCCAAAGGCCTTTTGCCTATAAGTGGGATATATGCAAGGAGAAAGGCAGTTAGTCCCTGTTGTTGAAGACCTGGTGTGAGTATGAAAAAATGTTATCAGATGTCACTTGCTAGTGTACAACTGGCCTCTGAAATGCCAGAGAACGTTACCAAAGGCCACTAAAGCAATACAGCAAAATATTGGTCTCCCTGAGACAAGCAAGTCTCCTCCATCAGTATCAGCTTCACCTCAACAGCCTGGAGATACTGTGCAACAGTGGCAGCCAAGTGTCTATATATATCCCAAATCTAATTGACTATTAGCTCTCTCCTTGGAGGAATAACTCACAGTGGATGCCACAAGCTTATGTCCTCTAGTGGTTAGGAGATGTTATAAGCCACAATAAGAACTTGTCACCCTTTATAGAGAAACCACAGTTTGCAGATTAGCATACCATCCAAGCATCTGTGTCTATGCTCACAGCTTAGCTTGACATAATAATTAGTACTGCTTAAATGCCTGTACATCCAATTGCTTGTGCTTTGTTAGTATGACTAAAAAGGTATCACTGGAAAAGCTGTCAACCCATGAAGGGAAACAACCTGAACAGACTAGAGTCCAAAATGACAACTCCAAAGAAAGTAGACTGTTTTCTTCTCACCCACTTGTGCCCCTTTCCCAAAGCCCAGGGAACAAACTGCGGAAGAGGAGGCGTGGTAGATTGTAAGGGCTGCAGAGAGATAGGGGTGAATCATGAGACTACAGGAATATAGTCTGGACTCCTAATTGATCAACATGCCTGTGCATACAAGCTTCTCCAACTGGACTATGGGAACCTTGGGTTGTTCAAAATTTGGACATAGATACTTGCAAAATGCACCAGTTATCTAATTGTATGACAAACCGAGTAACATCAATGTTATCTGCAAACAACTGTGTCATTATATTGTAGAATCCCTTAAAAATTAAAAAAGAAATCAATACTTTTGTACTTGATGTGACCTTGCAATCTCTTAAAGAACACAGACCTTGAACTCTGAGCATCCGATGTGTGAGTACCGTTAGGGTGAGTGACTACAGATGGGAAGAATTGATTTCTAAGGTTTGTTGAGGCGGGAGTCCAAAATGAAGACACCATCCAGCATGGCCAAGCTTTGGCGAGGCCATCTTTAAGGCTGCAGACAGCTGCCTTCTTGTTGTGTCTTCATGGGACAGAAAGTGGCCAAGGGGGGAGGGTGGTCCTTGGGTCTCCTTAATAATGCCATAACCCAATTGACAAGAGTTTTATGACTGAACCACCGCCTGAGGGACTCACCTCTTAATAGGGGACACCTGGATGTTAGGATTTCAGCATGGGAATTTAGGGCTACGAAAATGTTTGGTCTGCAGGATCCCAGAGCCATTTCCTCGCCCAGCGTCCTATCTGTGTGACCCGGACAAGGGTGTACAAGCGCCTGGAGCAGCAGTGTAACTCGTGCGTGGTGCACGAGCCAGTAGGCCTCCCCCAAAGGCAGAGGGTCTCACAGAGTGCTTCTTAAGACTACCCTGAAAACGAACCCACAGGGGTCTCGTGTTTGGGGTTTGGGGAGGGTGACTCCTCACACCCCAAATTCCCACTTCTTCTGGGAACTGATGCAGACACAGGGCCAACACAGTTCTCCTGGCTTGCCCATACCAGGCTCTCTTGTGAATAACCTTTCTGCAGCAAGCCCCAGGCACACAGGTGTTTTATCGCTCTTGCCCTTTCCCCACCTTGAAGAGGCTTCAGACAGGTGGTTGGTGGGCCTCACGTGCAGGGTGTCCTCACTCAGCACGGCCTGCTCTGTCCCTCTCAGGAGTTCAGCCAGTGACCTAGGAATTAAAAGCTCACCATTTAGGCTCCCAAACCAAACAGCTCCAAGTGCCACTGCCAAGGCACAGTGTTTTTGTTTCTTTCTTAGGAAGTTCCTGTCATTCTTAAACATTTGGAGAACTTTATGGTTTGTCATGTGTTAGCTGTGTCCTGGATACAGTTTCTGTGTGGAGTGTAAACTCAGTTGTACACTCAGTTTATTGCTGTGTGAACAAAGGTTCCAATGCCAGAACGAAGCTGTTTGGGGTTTATTTACACAGCGAGACCTATACTGTGGGAAGTCACAGGCTGCTCAGAGCTTCGTTCTTCCCATTGGAGTTACCGACGGGAACTGAAACAATTTCAGTGATATCTGAGAGGGTTATGTGTAATGTGTTTTCTTGTTTCACAGACTATCTAAGGGGAACAAATTTGCTCACCTGTGTGCATACATGAGGCCAGAGGTCATTTATTGTGTTTTATGTTTTTGAGACAAGGTCTCTCACTGAATTTGGAGCCCACTGGCTAGGCTGCAAGCCCCTGGGATCTGATCCCCTCAGAGCTCTGGTTACAAATTCATATGACCCCGCTCCTGGCTTTACCTGAGTGCCGGGATCCACACTCAGGCTCCTGTGACTTTACCTCCTGAGCGTCCTCCCCAGGCCCCTGTACACATGCTGTTTTTAAAACTTTCTGCAGTGTTACCTTTGGCTCTATTCGCTTTTGTAGATACATTCATTCTATGTTACAATCTAACAAAAGTCAAATCTTAGTATCTAAAATACTTCATTAATGGAGCTGTTTACTGGTTATTGCTCATTCCCTGTTGCCCGTCTTGTGCAGTCAGGGCCGACTTGAGGTGCCAGGTGCGCTCAGGCTGCTTCCTAGTGACTCTCAGCTGGGGTTGAGATGAAGGCTACCAAAGTGTTACTTGCAGGGCTGAATCAATCGAGGTCTTTCTTTCCTCACTCAGGAGTACATGGGATAAGATATGTCTAGGGGAGATTGAAGCTGTAAATCTGGGGGTCAGAACTGGCTTCTTCTGGCCACCCTGACCGTAGAATAGTGGACAAATAGATAACATCAGACATTTGGGTAAGAAGATCTTCTCTGCATGACTCTCTCACAGGCTGTGAGCTTTGTTACTTCCTCTGTGGAAGGAGCGTCACAGGGCTGCCCTTCAGTTTCCGTGGGTTGATCAGTGCAAGGTGTCTGCACAAGAGCATGGTAGTGTGAGCACAGCCTCTGGCCTCTGGAAGCTCAGGTAGGGAGCGGTCCCAGTGTCAGGGGCGGGGGGCACTCCACTTTGGAAAGGTGAGCTGGGCTTTCTGTGAGTCCTGTGCTTTATACTTGAGGTAGACCATGCCTCTGCTCTGCCACAGCCTGGGGTGTGCCTAGCAGGCTTACTTTTGCAAAAAACTAAATACTGTCACGATATCATTGTGTGCCCTTGAGATGCTTATCAGCAGACACTGAGGGCTGGGGACAACTGGAGGTGATTTCTGACTGTCCCTTACCCCAAGCCTAGTGGAAAGACTAACATAAGCAAGTAGTTGCTATATAGGAATGTTCTAGAAAACACCAGCTGTCAGAGAGTTGAGTGGGGAAATAGATTGAAAAAGGAGACAGACACAGGGCTTCGGCTTTGCCTCTGAGTTGTGTGGGAGATATTCTGTGGGCTCCACCCGTCAGACTGTACTGTCCTCTGAGTTGTGTGGGAGATACCCTGTGGGCTCCACCCATCAGACTGTACTGTCCTCTGAGTTGTGTGGGAGATACCCTGTGGGCTCCACCTGTCAGACTGTACTGTCCTCTAGAACTCAGGCTCCTGGTTGAGACCAGATCAGGGAAGATCGACATTTGAGCCTAAGCAAACCCATCCCATCATCAAAAGTGGTAAGGAAGAACAGCCTCAAATGGTGGTTTGGCAGCAACAGGGAAACTGAACTTCACAGAACTGAAAGTGGGAAAGAGATGATGGAAGCAACAGAAAGAGGAATAAGGACCCCACCCGGGGACCCCAGATTTGGACAGGACAGCAGAAGACAAGAGTCTGCCAAAAGCATTTAATAAGATCACGCCAGCCACTGAGCAGGGAATATTCTGAAGCAAAATGGAAATGGAAGCAAGGCAGTAACGTCTAAGCGAGAACTGTGGCAGCTTGAACTGTGACGATGTAAGGAAACCAGGGTTTGAGGAGCGAAAACCAGGCTGGAATGGGGCGCGCGCGGGGGGGGGGGCGGGCACCGGCTTTGTTTCCAATTTTTTCTGAGATGAGATCTTACTATGTAGCCCTGCCTAGTCTAGAACTCACTATGTAGACCAGGCTGGCCGCAAACTCACAGACATCCACCAGCCTGTGCCTCCCGAGTGCTGGGATTAAAGGTGTGCCATCACGCCCAGCAAATGACTGTTTTTAATTTTGGTCAAACAACAGAATGGTGGAGACATTCTGGGGAGGAGAGACTTTTAAAAAATATTTTTATTTTATTTTTTTTATAGTTTGCTGATGTGTGTAAGTACCTGTTCAGTCAGGGGCAGAAGAGACATCAGATTCCCCGAAACTGGAGTTAGGGGGTGGTCGTTAGTTACCACGTGGGTGCTGGGAACTGAATCTAGGGGGCGGAGACATTTTTAATGCTTATTTCCAAGGTGCACAAAAGGATGCTTTAAAATAGAAATACATAGTTTCGCTGGGTGTGGTGGCTCATGCCTTTAATCCTAGCACTCGGGAGGCAGAGGCAGGTGGATCTTTGTGAGTTCAAGGCCAGCCTGGTCTACAGAGCGAGTTCCAGGGCAGCTGGGGCTACAGGGAGACCCTGTCTCGAAAAAGACAAAAAAAAAAAAAAAAAAAATAGAAATACGTAATGAAAATATTTACCAGTCAGTCAAGGTATTCATTGAGTGCTGAACTCTGTCAAGAGGGTTGGAAACAAATCGCTCAAGGATTAGATCCACGGAGTTCCTTATTGGCCTCGGCAAGGACACATCTTATGGGACAGTAGGGACAAAAGCCAGATCACAGAATTTAAAAGGAGGAACACATGACAGTATGGCGGACTGGACATGCTAAAGCAGTCTTAGTACTGGAAAAACCTATCTACCAATATCAGGAAGTAGGAATGGAAGCCTGTAGGGGTCAGAGGACAACGTGTGCTTCTCTCTTACTACCTGTGGGTTCCAGGCCTCAAACTCAGGTGGTCAGACTTGGCAGCAAGTGCGTCAGCCTGATGAGCCATCTACTAGTCCAAGAATGTGGGTTTACACATCCAAAAGCATGAGATGATGTAGCAGAGATTCCACCGGGAGGTCCCCACGCATGTGGCGTCCCAGCCCTGCTGCTACCGGGTTCTCAGGCAAATCAAGGAACTGACTCCCCAGTCTTAGTTTTTGGGAGAATAGAGTTTATTCAGGCGTGCCTACGAGTGAATGGGGACGAGATATCAACAAGATATCACGTACGGGAGAGCAGCGACTCCCTTCTCCACATGTTCATCCCAAGTCCAGCACGATGGCAAAGCGGCGAGAGCACAAAGCACTCGTGTCCTCCTTTTACTTGTTCTTGGTCCCTCTCCCAGCATGGCATTGGTGGCTTCCTAGAGTTCCCCGTCTTGCCTTCCCACTGAGCACAGTGCCCCTGTGCTTGGCTTTGTTCTTAGCCCCACCCTCTCGGTAAACTGGGGGCCTCACTAGATCTCTGACTCCTCCCTTCCCTTCAGAAGAACCAGTCCTGTTCACAATCTTAGCGAGCCAGGAGCTCTTGGACTTGAGAAAACCTTCAACATCAAAAGTCCAACCTTTTGGGGAGACCACCCACCTTATAGATGAAGACCAGTTTTACCAATGTACTGCACAGGAAAAATGAGCCAGAGGAGAAACCTGTAGATGAAATGAGACTCAAGATCACAGCGGCAGGGGATAACGTGTGGACCTGGTTTGGATCCCCTGGAGAACAGACCCTAAGACAATTGCAGGTCAAGGCAGGGGAACGTTTACCGTTATTAAGATGTTGATTTGGGAATGATGACGCTTTGTGGTGTGTCTTTCAAAAGGAGTTTTTCTTCCTTGGAGTTATAAACTGAAATATTTTCAGATCGATAAAATGATGTTTGGGACATCATCTTATTTCAAATTAACCATGAAGGGCAGGAAATGGGCAGGTATGTAGAGACAACAAGACTGTCATTATCTTGTAACTAACTTGGGGCAGTGGGAAACTGGAGGTCCAATACATAATTTTCTGCAATTATAAATATTTGAATTTTTCCTTCCTAAAAGTGAAATTCTTCACAGTTAAAAAATATGGTTTTATAATAAAAAAGTTACACAGGGCAAATAGATATGGACTCCCATGAGCAAGAATCACTGGAACCTTCACTGAGTCAGAGCAGTAGAAACAGATCCAGTATGTGGACTTGGTAATTTTTAGATGTACAATATAAGATAAGTATGTTAATTTGATGAATAAATGGTGGTGTTGAAAGTTTAACAATGGCCAAGACTAACATGATAAAGTAGATAAAAAGCCAGGAAAATATTTAGAAATAAAATACATTTCAAGGTGTCAATATCTACTAGTCTGTGTTTCACTAATTTCACTTGTTTCATTTTTCTTTTTCCAGCACCTATTTTAAAAGTCAAAAGAAAGCCAAAATATAGAATTCTACAGTCCATAATCTAAGTGCTGGGAAAGTAGGTATGATGACAGACAGGCTGTCTCCAGCAACGCATAACCACACAGGCGTGCATGCATACATACAGAAATGCACACAAAACACCTATGCACATACACATACAGGCCAAAGCACATACGTACACATACACAAAAACATGCATGCACACACACACACACAGGCACATTATGTGATGCTCTTCCTGGGGAGACAACAAAGGTCTCTTCACCCCAGGTAGGAAACCAAGGACAACCAAAGTAAAGACAACACCCAAATCCAATTTGCCGAACTAGTGAGTTTTATGGAGGTTGTTTACAGGAGCAGAAATGACTCAGACATTTCAGAGCAGCATCGCCAAAAGTCCACCCCAGCGTGGGCGACAAACAGCTCATGAGAGCGAGTAACAGCACACTGCACAGACTACAGGGGCTCAACAAGTCCTGGCAGCTCAGCTGGTCTCTCTGCCTCTCCTGGGATCTTGGATGAACTGAACCTGCTCTGGGCAGCTCCGCTCGTCTGAGATCACTGGTCCCTCAGAATCATTAGGGTTTATATACACTGCGGAGGGAGGATCTCGTGCATCTGGTTAATTTCAGGGACTTCTGGAAGCGATTGAGTTATTGTTTCCTGAGCTTAATGGGCTTCCTGCAGGGTGGAATGGCTCACCTCCCTTTAGAGCATCCTGTTAACAGCTCACCTCCTTTTGGAACATCCTGGTGTTTATCGAGGTCTCAGTGAGATGGAAGTTTTTATCTCAAAGGAAATTACTATGCAACACACACACACACCACATATGCACACACACACAGAGCCACGCACACTCATACATACACACACAGGTATGTGGTGCACACACATATGTAGTTTGTTTACAATGTTTTGTTTCACTGAGAATTATGAATTTGGATGTATTTTAAATCTTTTAGACTGTCTAATTTTTGGAATTTCTAAAACTCACACAATTCATCTTTTCCCCTGAGGTTTTAAGTAGGAAGGTGCATAGAAGGAGGTACTAGTCACATTCTTCTGACTTTTTCACCTCTAAGTGATCATACTAATTTAAGAAAAACTATAACTTTTGATACTTGCAATTTGGTTAAAATAGAAACTCTAACTTTGCCAAGAATTACACCAAAGTACACAGAATTTTATTCAAGATTCCAGAAGAAAAAAATGATTGTGTGGATATATTTTGACCAAACAGTTTCTTTTGAATTTAATTTCAAAGCGAAGAGGTTCAGCTCACTCTGAGAGTGTCTGGAGGATGGTGCAGAATGAGTCTGCACAAAATTCATCTTTTCTAAGAAACTAGCGTGCCTTCTGCTTCAGTCTCATCCAATTGTTTTCTCCTCCTCTTGTTGAAATTCATTAAAACTTCTTTCCTCTTTGTTTTACTCTAGATTTTAAATGCTTCTCTTGCATACAACCATATCTATCTAAGTCTGCATTTCTCTAAGAAAACACTAGAGCTCTGTGTCTGAAATGTCCCGCAATCCTAGCACCTGCGAGGAAGAGGCAGATCACAAGTTGGAGGTCGGCCTAAGGTATATAATGAGTTCAAGGCCTTGGCTACCCCAGTAAGAGCCCATCTGTAAGAAATTCAGGGTTGTGGATGTGGATCAGCAGTAGAGCAAAAAGTTGTAAACTAGACGGCATTAAAGCAGCCAGCTCATTTGTCAGAGCTCTTGCTGTGGGACACCTGGGATCGAGACACAAGCAGTTTCTTGGCTCCTGAATGGTTCTTTCTGCTGTGTTCTTCCATGGAGGAAAGGGCCAGGCAGCTTTCTGTGACCTCCTTCATAAGGACAGCAGTACTACTCACAGATCCTCTGAAGGATTCTTCCAATACTAGATGAACTTCCAACGTATCAAATTTGGAGAGACGCAAATACTCAGACTGTCACACTCGGGTTTGGTTCTCCTAGAATTCATGTCCTTCTTGGGTGCAAAATACATGCACCTCACCCACCATCCAAATACTCGTCTTTTCCCACATCAACTCAAAGTCTAGAATCTTTCTAAAACATTTATGGGGAACATTTTGTCCTGACTCAAAGTGCTTTCTAGGAATCTGTGACATTAGTTATATGCCGTCAGTCAAGGGATTTCTGTTCACACTGAAAGAGGAAATAGGAAATAGAAAATAGGAAGCAGTAACAGGTTCCAGGCACAAAAACTCAACAGGAAGAGTAACACTGAAACTTGAAACTCAAGAAGAAACTTCTCTGACTCATACCCTGTGAGGGGGTGGACACTGAAGTGGGGGATGACCCCCAATCTCCAGATGGCCAGAGCTCCAGGATTTGCTGGGTGCAGTTCTAACCATAGTCCTTCTGTTGAGGTGAGTGCCTGTGGCTCTCTCCGGATGTCCTCACATATCAGTGGCTTTGCTGTCTATGGTGGTGGAAGTGGCCCTGCTCACAGGCTCTACCAGGCATTGACATCACTGGCACTGGTGGGGGTATCCCATGGGCCTGGTGTCTTTTAGGACCATATCCAAATGCTCCAGTATGGCCCTAGTCTTCAAAATCAAACTGAAATAGCGAAGGCTCCATGCACTGTTCAGTCATTTATACTGCTGGAGGTGAGGGTTAGACCTCTGAAGTGTCTTCAGGGTGATTCTTCCATTGTATTAAACAATAGGTCCTGGCTTCCTTTGTGATGGACAGGAAAGCTAATCTCTTCTATCCCTGTGAGTCTCCTGTCACATGGCTACTTGGTAGCACTTTTATTATCCACACTCTGGAGATTCTTAATCTCCAGGCTTTGGCCTTTTGTGACCTTTTGTGTTCTTGGCCCTCTGTTGCATGAGGGAGCTTCATTAGTGAGAGTTTTGAGATTCAGTAGTGTCCTCTTTACCCCTTGTTCTGTGTTGCAAGAGCCTTAGGTGTAGAGGCTGCATTGTAGATGTGTCACTTAGGCTCCGGCGAGTCACAGACAATCCCGTGTGTGACCAGTTGTGGTACTCTGTGATAGTCTCCATCCGGTCTATAAGAAGCTTCTTGGATGAGTGGTGACTGGGATACTTAACTGTAAACATAAGGGTATATACTTTGTTCTTGGTAAGAAATTACCTTAGCCCAGGATGTGACAGTCTTAAGGTTTTCTCCAATATCTATGATCTCTCCATCCATACGTATTTGGCTATATTTATAGTACCACATGAGTTTCCATGGATTATTCCCCAAGATAAAAGTTCCACTACTCAAGAATGCCGTGTGTGTGCCACTCACTGATGTGGACATTTGGTCTTAGAGCTGGTGTTGTGCTATGGACTGCTCTTTTCCCTTAGCAACTCGCATAGTGCTCTCCAAAGCTATCAGAGCTAGCCTTCAGGAGAGGTGGCTTCCAGGTCAGTTCCAGTTCCATTGCTCCAAATTGTGTCTCCAAAGTATGTCCTGCCTTCAGGATGTCCTGGAGATTTCCACAGCAGGTGTTCAATCTGGCTGTCTCTGCTCCCCAGATCTAAAAACAAACAATGAATCCTGAAAATAATGAGAAAACAGTTAAATGAGGACCAGAAACGGGCTCTGAGAGTGGAGACCCAGCGGCAGCACCTCTGTCCATGTCCTTCCTGCCAGCAGCCCGCTGTTTCTCAGACCCATACTAGTAACAAAAGAGGGCCCGAGGAGGCCTGCTGACCCTTCTGTCCGAATGGGAGACCAAAAGACAGACCAGGTGGAAGAGAGGTGCCAGAAAAGAACCCCACTTTCCCTCTAGGGACCCAGCTAGCAGCAGGGATGGAGGCGGGGGACCATCCTGTTCCTACAATTCCAAGCCTCACCCTCCCACCAGAGGATCCTGGGTGGGAACTGACAGGAGGGACCCTCTGAGATGTGTCCTGTCCACACGTTGTTTCTATCCAAGCTGAGAGGACCTCTGTGGACCTGAGGCTCTTCCAGCCAGGAGACAGGGAAAGAGGCTCTATACCAGGGTAGAGACCTTTATCAGGACATCTCCTTGTCTCCACACACTTTAAACTGCCTAATCTCAGGCTATGGAGGAACATGGAGCCATCCAGAAGGAGAGTTCCTGACACAGTAACCAGCGGAAGCTTCTCTTCCCCATGTGGCAACTCCAAGCATCCAACCTAAACACTCCTTGTGTCCCTCAGGCAGCCCCAGTAGTGCTGGGATGTGAAAGGCTCTAATGATGTCCTTGTGGACAGGACCACAGCTCACAGAGCAGCCAGGACCTGTGCATCCAGGGAAGATGCTAAAAAAGTCCCTAGAAGTATGAATGAATTCAACAAGTCCCAAGATTCAAGGTCAGCACACACACACACACACACACACACAGACACACACACACACATCAGAGCTTTGTCTACTACTAATAAACAAGTGGAAATTTTAAAACACGATGCTGCTTATGCTCTCTCTCCAAATAAAATTCAATACTCAGCATGTAAAGCATAGGTTATATATGGGAAATTACAAAATGTTGGTAAAAGAAATAAAATACTGAAGACAATGGAGAGACACAGAAACACAGATCGAAAGGTCACTGTAGTAAAGTGATCCATTGCTTGAATCCAATTCCTGTCAACATGCCAGAAAGCATGCTTGTGGAGACACAGGATGTTATAAAACTTATATGGAAGAGATGGAGACATGACTGACTGAGAGGTTTAAAACACTGATAGTTCTTGCAGATGACCTAAGTTCAGTTCCCAGCACCCCACCCACATGGCAGCTAATGACCATCCATAACTCCAGTTCCTGGGGATCCAAAACCCCTGCCTGGTCCCCATCAGCACTGCAGGTCATGGATGTCCCTACTTACATGCAAACAATACTCTCATACACATAAAACAAAAATAGATGATAAAAAATATACACTATGAGTGTAAGCAAAGCTGGGGAGTTCTGATTGGTGGAGCCCACCAATATCCACCAATATATGTGAATTTGATATTGTACTATAGTCTTACAAAATGTCACCTATTGAAGAAACTGGATGAAAGTTACAAGGGGTCTCCCTGTGTTAATCACTATGAATTTATAAATATGTCAATGCATAGGTGCACTCAGGGTTAGGTTTTCCTTTAGATGTTTTGTAGCTGAAAGAACTCCACAGGCACCTACATTTACTCTCTACCCCTAAATATAAGGGATACATTTTAAATTATAAATATTCTTCAAGAAATCATTACCAGCCAGGGCTTGGAAACAGGAAGCTTAGTTAGGGCTCACTCCAGACTCTAGGGCTTATCAGCTCTGTTTCCTTGGACAAACTGCTTAATTTTCCCCATTTCCTCTCCTGGACTATTGAGACAGCCAAGAAGAGCTGGCAGGGTGCGTAGCCCTGTGAGTGGGCTTGAGGAAATCCCCAGGTGCCCCTTCCCTGACCTAAGCCAACCGATACAAATGTGGCAATCTTCAGATCGTCAGCTCCCGGGGGAGGGGGCACTAGGAATGACACTTTGGGTCCTTCACACTTGGGTCCCCACTCTGCTTTAAGGGGAATGGAGTCTGTTTGGAGTTCTATGTGCTTCTTGTATTTGTATGGGTTTTTCTTTTTTTAGTTTGGGGAAATTTTCATCCATTATTCTGTTGAAGATCTGATCAATACTATTCTCTTGAGATTCTTCTCCTTCCTCTATTCCTAAGATGTGGAGGTTTGATCTTTTCATAGTGTCCCATATTTCCTGGTTGTTCCACTTTTGTGTATTTTTAAATTTTTCATAATCTTTATTTGAGCTTTTTGGTTGCTCAAGGTTGCACACGGGTTTAACAGGCCTACCTTTGATCCCAGCAAGCGGGGCCACACTACCCCGGAGTCTAGAACTTTCCATATGTTAGACAGAGCACAGATGTAAAGACCCCTGCCTGATAATAACCCTTGCTCTTCCTATCAGTCAGATGTGCACCCCTGGGCAGAGATTCCACAGGTTCCCTCTTTACATGACTTAAGCTGATGCTGTTTTGCCTATGAGCAAAGATAACCCTTCTGGGACCTGGAAAAGCTGAGAACTTTACCTAGGGTTGACTCCACCCAGTATGGGGCCCTTTGGAAGTTAGCCCAGGGCTCTCTTAACCCCAGGTGTGTTTCCTTCACTGAGCACCTGAGTGTTCTTCCCGTGCCCATGTGTTTAGTGTCCTTGCATCCCCATGGGCTGGTTTGGGGTCCAGATCCCCAGTGAGCTACTTCCCTGCTCCTTCTGAGCTGTGTCTTGTGTCCTAAGGGGATTTCATCCTGGATGGTCCATCCTTTGCCTTTCAAGAGTTCCAATCTGTGAAAGAAATAGAAAGCAGCCCTTATATGGCTGACAAATAAGAACACGCTGGCTAGTTTAGTCTAGAAAAGTCAAGAACTTGATTCAACAACTCTGATAGGGTTCCCTGAGCAAGGTTCCAGTTAGATTCTGGTGAATCTGAAGAAGAATGTTTGCTAACAGGAAGCTACTTACAGGCTAACAGGAAGCTACTTACAGGCTAACAGGAAGCTACTTACAGGCTAACAGGAAGCTACTTACAGGCTAACAGGAAGCTACTTACACGCTAACAGGAAGCTACTTACACGCTAATGGGAAGCTACTTACATGCTAACAGACACCACATACTCCCTCCCTTTGGATCTCATGTTTCATCTTTCCTTTTCTTTTCTTTCCTTTTCTTTTCTTTTTTTCTTTTCTTATTTTGAAAGAGGGTCTCATTGTAGTCCTGGCTGGTCTGGAACTCGCTATGTAGACCAAAGTGGCCTCAAACTAATAGAGATCTGCCTGCCTCTGCCTCCCAACTGCTGCAATTAAAGGCTTACCCAACTATGCCTGGCTCTCTGGATCGCTTTTGAAAAGCAAGGTTGTGTTTTCTTCTCATCAGAGGCAACTGTCCTTAGGGACAAATCTTGCCAAAGTGGGGTGATACCTTTGTGATTGGGCAAGAACTCACCAGCATTTCCAGTGTGCTTTCCTGGGGTTAAATCCAGAAAGCCAAAGAAATCATTAGCCTAGCTTCCTTGTTTAGGTCCCCCTGTGGGATGAGTGTATCACATTAATTTTTTGGCAGCAAGCTCTGATCAGCTCAGTGCTGGTTCAGCTGAGGCCTCTGCGGCTGTTTCTGGCTGAGGTGGCAGAAATGCTCTGGCGTCCTTAGCTGTCCAGAAGGGACAACCTTCCTTGCTCTCTGAGTGTGTTTTGAAACTTGCTTCCTGTGCAGGCCGTTTTTAAGGGCGATTAGGCCCTTCTGAGAGTTTTGATAAAGGGTATTCAGTGTTTACTCTCAGGCTTGCCTCCTTGGGGACAGGTTGTCTTGGCATGAAGCAGGGAAGCAAAGATGGTGATTGTGACCTCTCCTGCCTCTTCTGGGTTCACGTGTGGAACTGCCGATCCTCTCTAATGCGATTGCCAATCTCTCAAGCCAAGATTATTCTTTGTGCTTCTAGGGGATTCTCAATGCTGGGCTCTTGCCCCGAGGGGGGTCTAACAGTTATGCAGACTCTAGAAAGGTAACACCACCTCTCCAGTTTCAGTTCTTTATTTCATGACACAAGCACCATCTCTCTTGCAGAGTTTTTGTACAAAGTGAACATTTATCGACTCAAACTTGCATATCATGTCTACCAACAGCAGAATGGTCAGAATAGCTGAGTATACTAGGTTGTGTGCCTGACTTCCCCACATGTAAGACTCTAATGTCTGGAACTATAATTGCCTCTACAAACGTGTTTTGGCTTCCACATCTGGACTTCTCTGTTTGAATATATTTTGAAGGGGTTTGATATTTTTCCTGATTCTGAGTGGGACTAGAAGTCTTCTTGCTCAAACTTCTTGGCTCTGACTGGTCTTCCCCCTTATCACACAAGGGTGCAAGAATTTGTCAGATGCAGGCTCTGGAAGCAAGCAACACACACAGCCAATCTGGGCAGGACCATGAAGAACTCATCTGATTTGCTCTTAACAGCTGAGGCTCTTTTAGTAGCGAAAGCATTTTGTGTCCCTTAAAGACTCCATTGGTAGTCTGTCTGAGACATCAGCAGAGTCTGCCACAAGCTTTGCTGTGTAGTTATCTTTTTGATTATGAATGTTTAAATAACATTTTCAGCTATGAGGTTAATTACAATGTTCAAGTACAATTGGAAGCAGGTCAAGAAAAGGGACTGTTCCTGCGGGGGTCGTAGAGAGGTGGTTGGCAAACACCACCTTCTCCAGCTTCCTCGCCGCCGAAAATCTTCACTCTGTCGGCCCGCGATGGAGTGGGGCTAGGGAGGGCAAGTGTGCTGCCGAACCAAAAGCAACCACGGCAGGGAGTCGAGTCAAAGTGTTACAGCTCAAAGACTCAACTTTATTGCAGGCTCACAAAGGTTTATAAGCCGTGCTGGCTTCCCCACTCAGGCATATGTCTCTTCCCAACTGGTCTTTTTAGGAGGCTTAATTTACAAGTTCCTAATTAATCCAATCCCTTCCCTTCCTAGCATAGTCCCTAATTATCATGTTAGTACATGGAAGCTAGCCTTCCTTGCTCGGATGGGCGGGGGTGAGTTCACGAAACTCCACAGGCTTTCTTTTGTCCTATAGGCCCATCTTCTCGGCCATTCCATGCCGTCATGTTCCTACCCTAACTTTAAACTTTATGCTGTACCAGAATCCAATGTGCTATGTGTCCCCTGAACCGTTGTGATCCCAATGACTGAAAAATTCTCAGTGGGTGGCCACGTCTCCCTCCATCTCAGTCTCCCTGTGAATTCGCCTCTCTCTGGTCCTGCGGTTAGGGGTTGTGTTTGGTTTCTCTAGCTGCAGTTTGCCCATCACCCATGCCTTCCCCAGATGGTCAGCACGGCGTGAAGAAAGAGGCATCTCCCGTAGTGGATGCTGGTGGCTCCGGGCGCCACCTTTGATAGTATCTCATTGAACCATCTGTGATATTGCAGTTAGCATCCTCATTTTGCAAGTAACCCCAGGATGCGATTGAGAACTGGTGCCCAGGATCCAGAATCCATGGCTGGATTTAGAGCTGTGCACTAAGATCTGGACTTGCCTGGATTCCATTTCAGTTCTAGTAACCACCAACAAGGATGTGGAAGGAGGCTGTGCAGCAGGACCCTGTGTCCTGGGACAAATGAATGGAAGCCCTAGGGACGCTGTGTGTCTGAAGCTGCTGGACAATGTGATGTCTCATTTGAAGACTTGATTGGGGTTTATTCCTCTTGGGAATGGGAGGACAAGGGAGAGGGAGTGGGGTTTGAGGTAATCTGCTTGTCTTCTCCCCACCCCTTTAATGAATTTCTCACAGTGAAGAAGGATGCAGGACTGGCTGCCAGGGCCTGGCAGGGAACCCTGTCCTGTTTACTTTCTCATGTGTTTCTCTGTGACCTTCCTTATCGGCCTCTGCCTCCCAGGATGCTTCTGGGAAGCAGAAAGCTGGGAGCCTGTTTGGGAGCCCTGGTCCCTGTGTCAAAGGGGCCAAGGCTTCGTAACTTGGTTCTCTGACTGATTACGGACCAGGGATCGTACCTCAGGGTCTCATTCTCTTATTTTCCCAAGAAAATGAGAGATTGATGATAAAGCTTACCACTGTTCCATTTACTAGACATTAATTTTATGGATGGATATTTTTGTAGGTTTTTTTGTGATTAAAAAAATAACAATGATGACTACCACACTCAATGCATCCATGGCTGGTAAATGTTGATACATTTATCAGCCAGAAATGAATCCTTTTGTCTTATAGGATGATGTGACTAATTATCTTCCTGGTCTCCCCAATCTGCTCATGAGAAAGTGAAAATACTCCTATTTTGCTGGTAACAAGTTATTGAATAGGAATGGCTCAGTAGGGGGTCTAAGGCCTGAGGGGTCAGCTGATTGTGGTGATGAAGTCACATCTACCCCAGGGCCTGCAGGGACAGAGGATTATGGGAAGACTTCTACCCCAAGACTTCAAGGGCAGACGTACTAATAGCATCAGTCCCCGGCCTCTTTCTGAGTGGCACCAATTGTCTTGACTCTTACTGGCTGGGGTCTGGGTCCACTTACCGGGTTCCCTGGGTTATGACTGCCGGACTCATCATTTAGGTCCTGTCCCTTTAGAACACCTATGTTGATTTAACTTTCACCTAGGTTAATTTAATACCTACGTTAATTTAATTATGTTAATTTAACTTTCTTTTATTTATGTCATTTGTTGTCGTTTTCAGACAATGGGATGAATGAGCTGACTAAATTGAAGAAAATCATAGAGTAAATAATTTACATATGTATGTATGTGTGTATGTGGGCATGCATGCTTCTGTGTTTGCATGCAGATATGTATGTGAATCTGCATGTGCACGGCTATATTGTTCCACCTATGTATATGTGTAATTGTGAAATTTCTATGATTTTGTGTACATGTTTGTAAGCATGTATATGTGTGACAGTACACATGTCTATTTGTGTGTGCACATATATATATTATATATATTTGCTGTGTTTATGACTCAAAGTCCTCTATTGTTATTAGTTTTTTAAAGGCTTATTGAGTCTAATTTGTCTTCCCCAAATTCTTTTGGGTGTGGGTCCCTGCTGTGCAGCCTGGTCAACCTACCTACCTGCCATCATACCCATATATATGTGTATGTGTGTGTGTGTGTGTGTGTGTGTGTGCGTGTGTGTGTGCGTGTGTATGTGAGAATCATTGTATCTGCTGCCTCCTCTGGAGTTTCTTTTTGAATCATATCCTTATTAATAGATTTTGGTCATATTCATTGTTCCTCTCCAAGTCCTCCCAGGCCCACTGCCATCTCCCGACCCACCCAACTAACTTTGTGTCATCTCTTTAAAGCCCATCTGGTCTATTTGTGTTGTCCAAATGCTGATGAGTGTGTGTGGGGGTCTATGTCCTGGAGTGTGGTTGGTCTACTGGTGGTCACACACTTAAAGGAACCTGACTGTCTCTTTCCTGGAGGCTAGCAATTGCCTGTAGTTCCTCAGCTAGGGGTGGGACTTCCTGGCCCCTCCCCTCTCTTATGGATGGTGATACAACCATTATGAGTTGTGTCTGTAGAACACTGATTGTAGTTATCCACTGCTCTGGCTCTCAAAACTCTTTTTACCCCCTCCTGAATCTTGGGAGGAAGGGTGTGAGATAGATAGAAGACCAATTTAGGGCTGAGCATCCCAAAGTAGTTTATTCTCCGCACACTGAACAATTGTGAGTCCCCTGCACTAATCATCTATTGTAAAATTAGATACCTCTCTGTTGAGGGTTGAGAGATGCACTAGTGTATGAGTATAGAGATAAAACATTAGGAAGTAAGTTTAGCTTTGCACAGTGGCAGTATCATAGCCAATGAGGTTTATCTGAGGCGCAATTATTGCTAATTGGAAGTAGTTTTAAAATTATGTGCATTTAGCGGAATAATAGAAGTAGGTTCTCCTCTAAGCTCTACGACCTAGCTGGCCACAGGTTCTTGTCCCTGATCATGTTGCTAGATATGGATTCCAACTTGTACAGCAGGCCTCAAATCCAATCAGAAGGTGTCTGGTCACTCCCATAATATTTGTGCCACTTTTGTACCTGTGGGTGCACCTGGACAGAACAGTTGTTACTGGAGCTCAGGGTTCACACTGGGTGAATGTATTAGTTATGTTTCTGTTGCTGTAAGAAAACACAATAACCAAATGTGACTTATGGAAGAAGGAGTTAATTTGTGAGCGACATTCCAGAGGAAGAACTTGTAGTTATGGGAGAGGGATGAGAGCGGGCAGCAGGAACATGAATTAGAACTCACTGGAAGAGGGTGAAGCCATCAACTCGCAAACCTGCACCTAGTGACATACTTCTTCCTGTAAGGCAGCACCCCTAAACCCCCCAAATGGCACCACCAATGGTGGACAAAGTTCTCAAATAGCCTGAGTCCACGAGGACATTTCTCATTCAAACCACCACACTTCACTCCCTGATCCCCATAGCCTGGCGGCCATGTCATAATGCAGAATGTGTTTGCTACAAATTTACAGGTCCCCATAGATGCTTAAAATGTATTTTATTGATCCTTGGGTAATTTTTTTGGTCTTTTCGATTCTTGGAGAAATTTATACGTTGTATTTTGATCATACTCAGACATCCTCGCCCACCTCTACACCCAGTTTGGTGTGTTCATGACTCAAAGTCCTCTATTGTTACTAGTTTTTTAGAGGCTTATTGAGTCTAATTTGTCTCCCCAAATGCTCTTGGGTGTGGATCCCTCCTGTGCAGCCTGGTCAACCTACCTCCCTTCCATTATGCCCTGAGAGAAAACGACTGTCTGTCTCCCACTTGCTTAGCTAGGGCGAGGTCTTCTTACCCACTTCCCCGCTGTGCTGTGGGGGGGGGGGTTTCTAGTCTAGTCTGCTTTAGGTTTGTGCAGGACTCCTGCACCTTCTCACCAGCACTTAACTTGGTATGTGCAATACCCCTGCTGTCTGGAAACCACAGTTCCCTTGTGGTCATTGACCACTTGTGGCTCTTATAATCTTCTCATTCCATCTCTACAAAGTTCCCCAGAGCCCTGGGGGGAGAGGGCGTGATATAGGTGTTTCATTGAAGGCTCTGCACTCCACAATCTCTTATTCTTGCTACACTGACCAGTTGTGGGTCTCTGTGTTAATTACCACCTGCTGAAAAAATTTATCTGGTGAGAACCGAGAAATTTGGTACTCTGTGGTATAAGAACAAGTCATTAGAAGTCAACATAATACTACATGGCACTTAGCAGAATAGTAGTACTCTGCCCTGTGGCCTGTGATGTGTCTAGCCACAGGTTCTTGCCTAGGACAACAGTGCCAGGTATAGGTTACATCTTTTGAAGTAAGTCCTAAATCCAAGCACAAAGTGGTTGGTTCCTCCCATAACATTCATGCCCGATTTCACCAGTGGGTCTATTTTTCCAGATAAGTCATTACTGCAGATTTTTTTCTACAGTAATATAGTCATGACTCCCAGGGTTTACAGCTAGGTAAAGTTGATGATTGTTCCTCTCTTCCAGTAGCACCTTCTAGGACCATGAGAACTAGCCATTGAAATGAAGCTTTGATGTTGGGACCAGCTTGATTCCTTGTTTGTTCTGCAACTCATGTCTGCAGTGTTTTCAGAAGGAAGGTCTCACCATCAAGTTCTGGATGGTGACCAGTAGAGATGGCAATAGACAGCATTGAAGCAGAGAGAGAGCAATGCACGCAGGATTCCTACGCGGCTCGCTTTCTCCACTCTTACACAGTTCAGGGCCTAAACGCAGGGCGCTGTGCTGCCCACTGTGGGCAGTGCGTTAGTTAATATAATCAAGATAGTTCTTGGAAGACAGGCCCACAGGCAATCCTGACCTAGAACTCCTCATAAGGCTTCTCTTCTCAGGTGCTTCTGCACTCTGTTGAATTGACAAAAGTCACCATCGTAGTGGCCAAGGTCACAGACAGGACTCCTGAGTCATTCTTTCAGGTACCTATTTTGTTTGTTTTGAGACAGGGTCTCCCTGTAGTTCCAGCTGGCCTGGAACCTGCTATGTAGACCAGGCTGGCCTTGATCTCACAAAGATCTGCCTGCCTCTCCCTCCAGAGTGCTGGGATTAAAGGGATTCGACATCACATCAGCTTCAAGTACCTAATTTTTATTTATTTTATTTTTTTTAAATTTTATTTATTTATTTATGTATATGAATGTACTGTCTGCATGTAGGTTTGTGCACCCATGTTGTGCAATGCTGCAGAGGTCAGAAGAGGGTGTTGGATTCCCCTGGAACTGGAGTTCTCCTGGAATTGGAGTTACGGATGGTTCTCAGCCACCATATGGGTGCTGGGGATTGAACCTGGGTCCTCTGCAAGAGCAGTCGGTGCTGTTAACTACTAGGCCATATCTCCAGCCCCAAGTACCTAATTTTTAAATAGTCAACTAATTTCTTCTTTTTATATTTTATACTTATTTATTTATTTATTTATTATTTATATGAATGTATTGACTGCATGTAGGTTTGTGCACTTGGGTCATGCAATGCCGCAGAGGTCAGAAGAGGGTGTCGGATTCCCCTGGAACTGGAGTTCTCCTGGAATTGGAGTTACAGACGGTTCTCAGCTGCCATGTGGATGCTGGGGATCAAACCCAGGTCCTCTGCAAGAGCAGTCAGCGCTCTTAACGGCTAGGCCATCTCTCCAGTCCCCTAATTTCTTCTTTTTTATACCTAATGGTCTTAGCTGCTTTCTGTTGCTGTGACAAAGCACTCTGTTCAAAACCCACTTGTGGAGGAGGGAGCTTGTCTTACCTGTCCTGAGCATAGTTCATCTTTGAGTGAATCCAGAGCAGGAACTGTGGACAGGAACCTGGAGGCAGGAGCTGAAGCATAGACCACGTAGGAACGATGCTTACTGGCTTGCTTTCCTATACAACGCAGGACCACATGCCCAGGTGTAGCAATGCCCCCAACGAGCTGGGTCCTCCCCCGTTAATCAGCAATTAAGAAAATGCCTCAGAAACACAGTCCCAGGCACAGGTTAATCTAATGGAAGTTGCCTCAGGCCAGGCTCTCTCTTCCCAGGTTATCAGTTGACAAGGGAAGCTGCCCAGCCTGCAGACTGAGAATAATGGATGAGTCTTTCTGAAGTAAAGTTTATTTTTAACTTTCACCTAAGACAGGCAATTTTAGAATATGGTAGATTAATTTTTCAGATGGAGATACCTAGGAGTGACTTAAATGTCAAAAAAAAATCATGAGGATATGATTCAGTAAGGATGAAGTGTGCTCGTGATGACGTTTTTAAATAATTCTGAGGAGGAAAAATTGCTATAGACACTGATTCTGAAGCACAGTACTCTGCTTCACAGCCTGTTCCACCATTTCCTAGCCTTGTGACCTTGGACACATTTCTTCTGTGTGGATATGTGTGCACAGATGTGCATGTAAGAGTGGGGATGTAAGCATGAATGTGCGTGTACATACCACATCTGTGTGGAAGCCAGAGGACACCTTATACTACATAACTATACTAATAAAAACAGCATGGAACTGGCATCAAAACAGACACACTGATCAATGGAATAGTACAATTCTATTTGCCCAATTGATTTTTTGACAAAGAGGCTAAAAATACACACCGGAGAAAAGATAACATCTTCAACAATAACGCTGGTCAAAAAGGATAGCTATGCGCAGAAGCATGAAACTAATCCCCTATCTCTCACTATACATAAAAATCAACTTCTAATGAATCAAGGACCTCAACCTAAGAGCTGGTACCCTAAATCTGATAAAAGAGAACGTAAGCCGGGCGTGATGGCGAACGCCTTTAATCCTAGCACTCGGGAGGCAGAGGCAGGTGGATCTTTGTGCGTTCAAGGCCAGCCTGGTCTACAGAGTGAGTTCCAGGACAGCTGGGGCTACAGGGAGACCCTGTCTCAAAAAGACCAAAAAAAAAAATATAGTGGAACTTATAGCCACAAGGAAGGACCTTCTGNATCAATTTACGTTATTAAAGAGACTTTTACCAACGTTTCTTAAAAAAAAGACAATTTATCGGACCAAGTTTGTTTTGTTAGAACTTCAAGGCCTGTAAATTCTTCTAGACTTTGAGTTAAACATGCTGATACAACTTGGTAGGGTGGAGGTCCACAGTCTGTCTCCGGAGGATTGGAATCAAGGCTGCACTTTTAAAACACAAAGAACACCGCCCCGGCCTAGGCTTTTGCCTTAGAAGGCCAGCCCTTCCCCCACCAGCCATCCGCTGTTTCCAGAGCAGGAGAGGGGCACAGAACAAACATTGGATCTACAAACAGCTACATGACCACCACCAAGCCTAGAATTTACAAGCTCAATTTGCAGCATAACTAATTTAGGAATGACCCCCCCTTTTCGCACCGCGTAAGCCGGTGGTCGGGAGAGTTCCTCAGAGAAGCGTTGTTCTGTCTCTCTGGCCTCCTGCCTCAAAGCCGAGTAGGGGGAAGGGATGGGGCCCGTGGAGTCTGGACACTCAGGGGCATCCCAGGCCGTATTCTCCTCCCTGAGACCAGGGGATCTCTCAACCTCTTCCGAAGCTGAAATTCCACCCCCAGGAGGTGGAAGGGAGAAGCCCAAAGGGGGTCCTGCTCCAAGAATCCTTTCTCTTTCTCTTGCCAGCTTTTCTATTTGCCCCCAAACTTCCCAGGAGAAAAGGTTGGCCCCTCTTACCCAGGGGGCCAGAAAGAGGACGTGGTCCCAGGCAGGCTCCACGACCGCATTGGTCAGTTCTAACCCCCTGGATTTTAACATCAATCTCAGTGCTTTAAGCGCTGGGTCCTTATCTTTTCCTGTTGCGTTTCCCATTGCGGGGACTCACTTACCTGAAAGACCGATTGGCCCCAGCCATATTGCTAGCCGTTAGGGTCTTGAGGGGGGTCTTCGAGCCCCTACATTGGTGCACCAGATGCGGGGGTCGTAGAGAGGTGGTTGGCAAAGACCACCTTCTCCAGCTTCCTCACCGCCGAAAATCTTCACTCTGTCGGCCCGCGACGGAGTGGGGCTGGGGAGGGCAAGTGCGCTGCCGAACTGAAAGCAACCATGACAGGGAGTCGAGTCAAAGTGTTACAGCTCAAAGACTCAACTTTATTGCAGGCTCACAAAGGTTTATAAGCCATGCTGGCTTCCCCACTCGGGCATATGTCTCTTCCCAACTGGTCTTTTTAGGAGGCTTAATTTACAAGTTCCTAATTAATCCAATCCCTTCCCTTCCTAGCATAGTCCCTAATTATCATGTTAGTACACGGAAGCTAGCCTTCCTTGCTCAGATAGGTGGGGGTGAGTTCGCGAAATTCCACAGGCTTTCTTTTGTCCTATAGGCCCATCTTCTCGGCCATTCCATGCCGTCATGTTCCTACCCTAACTTTAAACTTTATGCTGTACCAGAATCCAATGTGCTATGTGTCCCCTGAACCGTTGTGATCCCAATGACTGAAAAATTCTCAGTGGGTGGCCACGTCTCCCTCCATCTCAGTCTCCCTGTGAATTCGCCTCTCTCTGGTCCTGCGGTTAGGGGTTGTGTTTGGTTTCTCTAGCTGCAGTTTGCCCATCACCCATGCCTTCCCCAGATGGTCAGCACGGCGTGAAGAAAGAGGCATCTCCCGTAGTGGATGCTGGTGGCTCCGGGCGCCACCTTTGATAGTATCTCATTGAACCATCTGTGATATTGCAGTTAGCATCCTCATTTTGCAAGTAACCCCAGGATGCGATTGAGAACTGGTGCCCAGGATCCAGAATCCATGGCTGGATTTAGAGCTGTGCACTAAGATCTGGACTTGCCTGGATTCCATTTCAGTTCTAGTAACCACCAACAAGGATGTGGAAGGAGGCTGTGCAGCAGGACCCTGTGTCCTGGGACAAATGAATGGAAGCCCTAGGGACGCTGTGTGTCTGAAGCTGCTGGACAATGTGATGTCTCATTTGAAGACTTGATTGGGGTTTATTCCTCTTGGGAATGGGAGGACAAGGGAGAGGGAGTGGGGTTTGAGGTAATCTGCTTGTCTTCTCCCCACCCCTTTAATGAATTTCTCACAGTGAAGAAGGATGCAGGACTGGCTGCCAGGGCCTGGCAGGGAACCCTGTCCTGTTTACTTTCTCATGTGTTTCTCTGTGACCTTCCTTATCGGCCTCTGCCTCCCAGGATGCTTCTGGGAAGCAGAAAGCTGGGAGCCTGTTTGGGAGCCCTGGTCCCTGTGTCAAAGGGGCCAAGGCTTCGTAACTTGGTTCTCTGACTGATTACGGACCAGGGATCGTACCTCAGGGTCTCATTCTCTTATTTTCCCAAGAAAATGAGAGATTGATGATAAAGCTTACCACTGTTCCATTTACTAGACATTAATTTTATGGATGGATATTTTTGTAGGTTTTTTTGTGATTAAAAAAATAACAATGATGACTACCACACTCAATGCATCCATGGCTGGTAAATGTTGATACATTTATCAGCCAGAAATGAATCCTTTTGTCTTATAGGATGATGTGACTAATTATCTTCCTGGTCTCCCCAATCTGCTCATGAGAAAGTGAAAATACTCCTATTTTGCTGGTAACAAGTTATTGAATAGGAATGGCTCAGTAGGGGGTCTAAGGCCTGAGGGGTCAGCTGATTGTGGTGATGAAGTCACATCTACCCCAGGGCCTGCAGGGACAGAGGATTATGGGAAGACTTCTACCCCAAGACTTCAAGGGCAGACGTACTAATAGCATCAGTCCCCGGCCTCTTTCTGAGTGGCACCAATTGTCTTGACTCTTACTGGCTGGGGTCTGGGTCCACTTACCGGGTTCCCTGGGTTATGACTGCCGGACTCATCATTTAGGTCCTGTCCCTTTAGAACACCTATGTTGATTTAACTTTCACCTAGGTTAATTTAATACCTACGTTAATTTAATTATGTTAATTTAACTTTCTTTTATTTATGTCATTTGTTGTCGTTTTCAGACAATGGGATGAATGAGCTGACTAAATTGAAGAAAATCATAGAGTAAATAATTTACATATGTATGTATGTGTGTATGTGGGCATGCATGCTTCTGTGTTTGCATGCAGATATGTATGTGAATCTGCATGTGCACGGCTATATTGTTCCACCTATGTATATGTGTAATTGTGAAATTTCTATGATTTTGTGTACATGTTTGTAAGCATGTATATGTGTGACAGTACACATGTCTATTTGTGTGTGCACATATATATATTATATATATTTGCTGTGTTTATGACTCAAAGTCCTCTATTGTTATTAGTTTTTTAAAGGCTTATTGAGTCTAATTTGTCTTCCCCAAATTCTTTTGGGTGTGGGTCCCTGCTGTGCAGCCTGGTCAACCTACCTACCTGCCATCATACCCATATATATGTGTATGTGTGTGTGTGTGTGTGTGTGTGTGTGTGTGCGTGTGTGTGTGCGTGTGTATGTGAGAATCATTGTATCTGCTGCCTCCTCTGGAGTTTCTTTTTGAATCATATCCTTATTAATAGATTTTGGTCATATTCATTGTTCCTCTCCAAGTCCTCCCAGGCCCACTGCCATCTCCCGACCCACCCAACTAACTTTGTGTCATCTCTTTAAAGCCCATCTGTTCTATTTGTGTTGTCCAAATGCTGATGAGTGTGTGTGGGGGTCTATGTCCTGGAGTGTGGTTGGTCTACTGGTGGTCACACACTTAAAGGAACCTGACTGTCTCTTTCCTGGAGGCTAGCAATTGCCTGTAGTTCCTCAGCTAGGGGTGGGACTTCCTGGCCCCTCCCCTCTCTTATGGATGGTGATACAACCATTATGAGTTGTGTCTGTAGAACACTGATTGTAGTTATCCACTGCTCTGGCTCTCAAAACTCTTTTTACCCCCTCCTGAATCTTGGGAGGAAGGGTGTGAGATAGATAGAAGACCAATTTAGGGCTGAGCATCCCAAAGTAGTTTATTCTCCGCACACTGAACAATTGTGAGTCCCCTGCACTAATCATCTATTGTAAAATTAGATACCTCTCTGTTGAGGGTTGAGAGATGCACTAGTGTATGAGTATAGAGATAAAACATTAGGAAGTAAGTTTAGCTTTGCACAGTGGCAGTATCATAGCCAATGAGGTTTATCTGAGGCGCAATTATTGCTAATTGGAAGTAGTTTTAAAATTATGTGCATTTAGCGGAATAATAGAAGTAGGTTCTCCTCTAAGCTCTACGACCTAGCTGGCCACAGGTTCTTGTCCCTGATCATGTTGCTAGATATGGATTCCAACTTGTACAGCAGGCCTCAAATCCAATCAGAAGGTGTCTGGTCACTCCCATAATATTTGTGCCACTTTTGTACCTGTGGGTGCACCTGGACAGAACAGTTGTTACTGGAGCTCAGGGTTCACACTGGGTGAATGTATTAGTTATGTTTCTGTTGCTGTAAGAAAACACAATAACCAAATGTGACTTATGGAAGAAGGAGTTAATTTGTGAGCGACATTCCAGAGGAAGAACTTGTAGTTATGGGAGAGGGATGAGAGCGGGCAGCAGGAACATGAATTAGAAATCACTGGAAGAGGGTGAAGCCATCAACTCGCAAACCTGCACCTAGTGACATACTTCTTCCTGTAAGGCAGCACCCCTAAACCCCCCAAATGGCACCACCAATGGTGGACAAAGTTCTCAAATAGCCTGAGTCCACGAGGACATTTCTCATTCAAACCACCACACTTCACTCCCTGATCCCCATAGCCTGGCGGCCATGTCATAATGCAGAATGTGTTTGCTACAAATTTACAGGTCCCCATAGATGCTTAAAATGTATTTTATTGATCCTTGGGTAATTTTTTTGGTCTTTTCGATTCTTGGAGAAATTTATACGTTGTATTTTGATCATACTCAGACATCCTCGCCCACCTCTACACCCAGTTTGGTGTGTTCATGACTCAAAGTCCTCTATTGTTACTAGTTTTTTAGAGGCTTATTGAGTCTAATTTGTCTCCCCAAATGCTCTTGGGTGTGGATCCCTCCTGTGCAGCCTGGTCAACCTACCTCCCTTCCATTATGCCCTGAGAGAAAACGACTGTCTGTCTCCCACTTGCTTAGCTAGGGCGAGGTCTTCTTACCCACTTCCCCGCTGTGCTGTGTGGGGGGGGTTTCTAGTCTAGTCTGCTTTAGGTTTGTGCAGGACTCCTGCACCTTCTCACCAGCACTTAACTTGGTATGTGCAATACCCCTGCTGTCTGGAAACCACAGTTCCCTTGTGGTCATTGACCACTTGTGGCTCTTATAATCTTCTCATTCCATCTCTACAAAGTTCCCCAGAGCCCTGGGGGGAGAGGGCGTGATATAGGTGTTTCATTGAAGGCTCTGCACTCCACAATCTCTTATTCTTGCTACACTGACCAGTTGTGGGTCTCTGTGTTAATTACCACCTGCTGAAAAAATTTATCTGGTGAGAACCGAGAAATTTGGTACTCTGTGGTATAAGAACAAGTCATTAGAAGTCAACATAATACTACATGGCACTTAGCAGAATAGTAGTACTCTGCCCTGTGGCCTGTGATGTGTCTAGCCACAGGTTCTTGCCTAGGACAACAGTGCCAGGTATAGGTTACATCTTTTGAAGTAAGTCCTAAATCCAAGCACAAAGTGGTTGGTTCCTCCCATAACATTCATGCCCGATTTCACCAGTGGGTCTATTTTTCCAGATAAGTCATTACTGCAGATTTTTTTCTACAGTAATATAGTCATGACTCCCAGGGTTTACAGCTAGGTAAAGTTGATGATTGTTCCTCTCTTCCAGTAGCACCTTCTAGGACCATGAGAACTAGCCATTGAAATGAAGCTTTGATGTTGGGACCAGCTTGATTCCTTGTTTGTTCTGCAACTCATGTCTGCAGTGTTTTCAGAAGGAAGGTCTCACCATCAAGTTCTGGATGGTGACCAGTAGAGATGGCAATAGACAGCATTGAAGCAGAGAGAGAGCAATGCACGCAGGATTCCTACGCGGCTCGCTTTCTCCACTCTTACACAGTTCAGGGCCTAAACGCAGGGCGCTGTGCTGCCCACTGTGGGCAGTGCGTTAGTTAATATAATCAAGATAGTTCTTGGAAGACAGGCCCACAGGCAATCCTGACCTAGAACTCCTCATAAGGCTTCTCTTCTCAGGTGCTTCTGCACTCTGTTGAATTGACAAAAGTCACCATCGTAGTGGCCAAGGTCACAGACAGGACTCCTGAGTCATTCTTTCAGGTACCTATTTTGTTTGTTTTGAGACAGGGTCTCCCTGTAGTTCCAGCTGGCCTGGAACCTGCTATGTAGACCAGGCTGGCCTTGATCTCACAAAGATCTGCCTGCCTCTCCCTCCAGAGTGCTGGGATTAAAGGGATTCGACATCACATCAGCTTCAAGTACCTAATTTTTATTTATTTTATTTTTTTTAAATTTTATTTATTTATTTATGTATATGAATGTACTGTCTGCATGTAGGTTTGTGCACCCATGTTGTGCAATGCTGCAGAGGTCAGAAGAGGGTGTTGGATTCCCCTGGAACTGGAGTTCTCCTGGAATTGGAGTTACGGATGGTTCTCAGCCACCATATGGGTGCTGGGGATTGAACCTGGGTCCTCTGCAAGAGCAGTCGGTGCTGTTAACTACTAGGCCATATCTCCAGCCCCAAGTACCTAATTTTTAAATAGTCAACTAATTTCTTCTTTTTATATTTTATACTTATTTATTTATTTATTTATTATTTATATGAATGTATTGACTGCATGTAGGTTTGTGCACTTGGGTCATGCAATGCCGCAGAGGTCAGAAGAGGGTGTCGGATTCCCCTGGAACTGGAGTTCTCCTGGAATTGGAGTTACAGACGGTTCTCAGCTGCCATGTGGATGCTGGGGATCAAACCCAGGTCCTCTGCAAGAGCAGTCAGCGCTCTTAACGGCTAGGCCATCTCTCCAGTCCCCTAATTTCTTCTTTTTTATACCTAATGGTCTTAGCTGCTTTCTGTTGCTGTGACAAAGCACTCTGTTCAAAACCCACTTGTGGAGGAGGGAGCTTGTCTTACCTGTCCTGAGCATAGTTCATCTTTGAGTGAATCCAGAGCAGGAACTGTGGACAGGAACCTGGAGGCAGGAGCTGAAGCATAGACCACGTAGGAACGATGCTTACTGGCTTGCTTTCCTATACAACGCAGGACCACATGCCCAGGTGTAGCAATGCCCCCAACGAGCTGGGTCCTCCCCCGTTAATCAGCAATTAAGAAAATGCCTCAGAAACACAGTCCCAGGCACAGGTTAATCTAATGGAAGTTGCCTCAGGCCAGGCTCTCTCTTCCCAGGTTATCAGTTGACAAGGGAAGCTGCCCAGCCTGCAGACTGAGAATAATGGATGAGTCTTTCTGAAGTAAAGTTTATTTTTAACTTTCACCTAAGACAGGCAATTTTAGAATATGGTAGATTAATTTTTCAGATGGAGATACCTAGGAGTGACTTAAATGTCAAAAAAAAATCATGAGGATATGATTCAGTAAGGATGAAGTGTGCTCGTGATGACGTTTTTAAATAATTCTGAGGAGGAAAAATTGCTATAGACACTGATTCTGAAGCACAGTACTCTGCTTCACAGCCTGTTCCACCATTTCCTAGCCTTGTGACCTTGGACACATTTCTTCTGTGTGGATATGTGTGCACAGATGTGCATGTAAGAGTGGGGATGTAAGCATGAATGTGCGTGTACATACCACATCTGTGTGGAAGCCAGAGGACACCTTATACTACATAACTATACTAATAAAAACAGCATGGAACTGGCATCAAAACAGACACACTGATCAATGGAATAGTACAATTCTATTTGCCCAATTGATTTTTTGACAAAGAGGCTAAAAATACACACCGGAGAAAAGATAACATCTTCAACAATAACGCTGGTCAAAAAGGATAGCTATGCGCAGAAGCATGAAACTAATCCCCTATCTCTCACTATACATAAAAATCAACTTCTAATGAATCAAGGACCTCAACCTAAGAGCTGGTACCCTAAATCTGATAAAAGAGAACGTAAGCCGGGCGTGATGGCGAACGCCTTTAATCCTAGCACTCGGGAGGCAGAGGCAGGTGGATCTTTGTGCGTTCAAGGCCAGCCTGGTCTACAGAGTGAGTTCCAGGACAGCTGGGGCTACAGGGAGACCCTGTCTCAAAAAGACCAAAAAAAAAAATATAGTGGAACTTATAGCCACAAGGAAGGACCTTCTGATACACCAACAATTGGCAAATGGAACCTCATGAGACTGGAAGCTTTCTGTACAGGAAAGGAGACCACCATGTGAGTAAATAGGCAGCCTACAAGAATGGGGACAAATCTTTATTTACCAGCTAAATAGCTCACAGAAGATTAGTATCTAGAATGAACAAATAGCTCAAAAACTAAGCATCAGGAAAACAAACAACCCAATTAGGAATTGAAGCAAGGGACTAAACAAGTTCTCAAAAATGAAATTCAATGGCTGAAAATATTTTTTCAAATGTTCAATAACCTTAGCCATAAGGGAAATGAGAATCATATAACATTTCATCACCCCACTCAGAATATCTAAGATCAAAAAGCTAATGCAAACAAATGCTGGTGAGGATATGGGGAAAGGCGATCACTTATTTACTGCTGGTGTATAAACTAGTGAAACCACTAGGGAAATCAGTGTGGAGGTTCCTCAAAGCCTAGAAATAAATCAATCACAGGATCCAGCCATAGTGTTCCTGGGTATATTCCCCAAAGACTATCTTATGACACAGATACCTGCTTGTTCATGTTCATTGCTCTTCTATTCACAATAGCCAAGAAAGGGAGACAAATGAGATATTCTTCAATTGATGAGTGGATACTGGAAGTGTGGTACATTTATACAATGAAATATTATTTAGCTGTAAAGAAAAATAAAATGATTAAAATCACAAGTAAATGAATGCAACAGGAAACTCACCCTGAGAGAGGTAACCCGGACCCTGAAATATAAACAACCTCTGGATTTTCCGTTACTGTTTTTTTTTTTGTTTCCTCCTTGTCCCGGACAGTCATCTAAGAGGCCGTCCAGGGTGCAGTGCTTTCCACTGGTCAGACAAATTTTCTGACTATAAGCTTCTCTTCTTGGTGTTTCTTCTTGAAATAACCAGAGGTAAGAACTTCCTGTTGTCCTAAAAACTCATGTGTCCTCTCATGGAAAGCCTGTGGGGTGACTCCCACACCCTGTTCCCCCAATTTTCTCATGAGTGATACTCAGAACTGGCTGCCCCTTTAGTTCCTTACTCCTATCAAGAAGAATTCATGGAGTGTTCATTAGCGGTCAACACAGCCCTCCTCTGTGAACGCAGCATGGGGAAAAGTTCACCAGTAATGCGGGTGCTATGCACCTTGGATTGATGTGGGTGCCGTGCCTAGGCAGGAGCAAGTCTGTCGGGGTTTTCGTAGGACGCAGACCTCTACTCTTCTGCCAAGGGCTCAGAGACTGCCTCACTCTTTGAAAGCTTCTCACATCGCAGTTATTCCTAGCACAGGGCATCACACCTCTTGAATAGTGGTCGCCCTCTCTTGCTTTACAGGAGGAAGGGAGCGTTGAATTCTTCAGCCTGTAGTGCACTGTTCTGTCTGCTCCCCATTGGCTTCTGCCTCGAGGCTCTTTGAGTAGTCCTAGTAGCTCCTGGGTAACAGACAGGATGATTTCTAGGAACAGGTCACTCGGTAGGTGGAAGTGGTAAGCGGGGCGCTACTCTAGAATGTTTGGGCCACAGTGAACCTCACAGGGAAGTGAGGAAGGATTCAGGAAAGGGGTGACCTCAGGCAGGCACAAGGGGCTTGTATTGCTGCGTAGGCTCTTTTCTCTGGCCACACTTAATTTCTCATCCTAGAGCAGGCTGGAACAGAGAACATTTATTTCTTACTGCTAGGATAATACACATCTCTATGAAAGATGAAAAGAAAGAAATGGCCCCGGGTTTATCCCCTGGGGATAATAAGCTTCCTTTGCTTAATGCTTACTGCAGCCTCGCAGAACAGGCTCTTAAATCCCCATTTCCGGTTAAAGAAACTGAGGCTACAGAAGTGGACCAACCCTGGCCGCCAGTACTCAGGAAAAGCTGGTTCTTAGCCCCCATACCGGTGATCTGTTCTTTGGGGGCCGATGGGGTGGCATTCAGGGCAGGAGGCCATGAGGTCCCTGCAGAGGTTTAAGGGTCAGTTTCTCTGATGAACTTGCTGTGTTCTTCATGAGCTTCGGCCAATACCGAGGGCAAAGCTGGAGAGACTGCGGAAGTAGGAGGGAGGGAAAGGTTTCTTCCAGTTCTTGGGGGCGCCCTTTGGTTGAGGCTGTGCGGAAGACCCAGCGTTGTACACGGGACAAATCTCAGAACACCAGCCTGAGCCTGGGCTCTCAGGCTGATGGGTCCTCACACCTAGAGGATGGCTCTCACCCCACGTGTTCCCTGAATTTTCTCTCTTCTTGTTGAGTTGTGTGCTTGCCAATCTCATTCCAACTGGCATTGTGCTGTTGGGACCCCTGGACCCCTTTCGATCCCTCTCAGTCCACGCCGCTGTTCTCATCGCCCTGCCTCCTTGACTCTTGAGGTTCTGTATCTCAGTGTGCCCAGGTACCTACTCCAGACACTGCCGCACCCTCCCATGTTCCCGTGCTCAGTCCAGACCGTCCTCTGGGCACAGCTAGCTCCTCGGGGGCCTCTGTTTCTTCCCGTTAAGCCCTCCTCCTGGTCACTGACTTAGGGAAGCTGTGGCTTTCCACAAGTTGGGCTGCAGGTGTATTCCTGTCGGTTTTCAGGCTATGGCAAACCACTTTTTGGGGCCCAGTCTTTTGGCGAACTTCTCTGTATAGATTTGAATGCACTTGACCCAATGCCCTTTGTATTGTGTGGAGGACATGTCCACACTGAGGGGGCTTACATAGCATGAGACAATGAGCCTGGGATGGTTCAGTGCTCTCTTTCATATATTTTAAATCCCACCTTGTACCCAATATTCAGATGGTATAGAGATATCAACTCTTGTTGAGAACTGTGGTGTTTGCTTCTTGGAGAGTAGAGAGAAGCAGAATACAAGCATACTGGTGAATACTAACCAAACAATGTTAGGAATAGTAAATTTGGTAAAACAGCTTCATTATGATCTATCTGAAATCCCTCAAACTGTGCTCTTTGATCCAACAATTCATGTTCTGGAAATAAGTCCTTAAAAGCAAAACGACTGGATAATCTTTTAGCAAAAGATGTTTTTCCTGCAGTCTAAATACAAATATTGATCGGGGAACAACCTCATCATAGCAACCAATTAGAGCAAAACTGTCAATACATGTTTTCTAAACTATGAAATATTATTTTAGTCATTGATTTATCATTTTATTTTTGCAGTTATTAAAAGGAGAATGACAAAACAACGCTTGTAAAATAGGAAGTAAATGGAGAAATTTCAGGCTTGAAAAACGAATTCACCGAGGTCTACTCAGCAAATCTACATGCTTATGTCTCCTGGTAGCATTTTTGTCTCTATGCACACATATCATGCTGACAGTGCATATATGTGCATATCTTTAGCTATATAGAGCAATTCATGTGTGGATAGATTTTATTCATTTGTTCATATGTAAGCACTGATATACAGGTGTGTAGAAAGTCAACCTGTTTGTCTGTTGGCTAGCTACATATCTGTCTATATGACTGGATGATAAAGTCACCAAAATATTCATAGTAATGATGTTCAGTAAACCAAAGGTCTATGTGGAATTAATTTTCCACTTTTGTAAGTTTCAAAATTTGCTCTTATGAACATGTATTGCTTTTTTAAAAAAGGAAAACAATCTATTTTTTAAAAAATGACTCTACTCACCATTTCACATTTACAACCCTTCAGACTTTCTAAAAGTTGGACCATAATTTAAATAAAAATAGCAATGGCCAAGACAATGGGCATTCTTCCCATCTGGCAGTCACACAATGAGAATGCACTTGACACACAGCCCAGAACATTCCAAGAGAACCAACAGCAGGAAACACACTCAAGCTGAGATCATTGTAAGTTACTAGATGACAATTTGTTCTGAGTTTTGAAAGCTAACCCAGAAACTATGATTTGGCTACAAGAGTCAAATATTAAAAAAAAAAAATCATTGAATCCTAACACTTCCTATGCTGACCAACTTTTCAGTGTTGTTTGAATATGCCCTGATGTGTTGTTGTTTCTTTTCTGGTCTCTGTGAGAACGACTGGAAGAGTCCAGCAGACCCCAATAGCTCAAGGAGGCTCAGGATACCCCAGGTGCTCAATGAACATTTTGATGCAGTGCGTCTCACTAGTATAACAACCCCATTGCACAGGGGTATTTTCTTCTTTTTTTTGATCTAGTTTATTTTATATGTATGAGTATTATGTATGTCAGTGCACCCGTGCTGTGCAATGACCTCCGAGGTCAGAAGAGGGTGTTGGATCCCCCAGAAATGGAGTTACAGATGGTCGTTAGCCACCACGTAGGTGCTGGGATTTGAACCCGGGTTTTCTGCAAGAATAGCTAGTATTCTTAACTGATGAGCCATCTCTCCAGGTCCTCTTTCTTCTTGTACAAAGAGATGTTAAGGAACTTTTGGATGGCTCAGGAGACAGCTGGCATAGTGGCAGGTGGGTAGTGCATAGGTGGGTGTGCATGTTCCCTGGTATGATCATCAGGGTGAGCGTTCCTGAGGCACCAGGCCTCAGAGCGACTGTATTTGACATCTCATTGCTGTGACCACAGTACCTGACACACTTATTTGGCTCCTGGCTTCAGAGGGTGCAGTTCATAGTTGCATGGCTGCCATCATGGTAGAGGAGCTTCATGAGGGACAGTTAGAAACCAAAGAGAATCCCAGCATTTCCTGGTTCTCCCCTTTCTGACCTTTTAGCTCATTGGGACTTCTAAGTCCAGGAGATGGTGATGCCCACATTCATGGAGAATCAACTCCCACCTCAGTGAGTCCTCTCTGGAAATGCCTGCTTGAACAGGTCAAAGGAGTGACTTCCTGATCTCCCTCATGGCTCTAATTCCATGGAGTGACAGCAAAGGCCAGCATCCATGGGGACCTTTCCACAGCAGTGTGAGATGCATGGCCAGCAGTTTCTCCATACCAGGAATTCCGTGAACACAAACCATCCCTTTGGAAGTGGAGGTCATTTGGATGAGGGAGGGTTCATACCTGCTTGCCACAGTGCTTCAGAGCGCAGGCTAGAGAAAGAACTTCCACAGTAGGATAGAAGGGGTTACTAGGTAGGAGAGCGGAAGAGTTCTTCACAAAAGAAGGAAGGGAGGGAGGGAGGGAGGGAGGGAAGGAGGGAGGGAGGGGAAAAAGGAAAAGAAAATCCTACAAAACTTCATAAGTTCCTGGGTTAAAACTGTATACATGGGGCTGGAAAGATGGCTCAGTAGTTAAGAGCACTGGCTGATCTAGCAACCACATGATGACTAACAAGCATCTGTAGCTCCAGTTCCAGGGGATCTGACGTTGCCTTCTGACCACCGTGGCATTGCGTGACACAGGTGCACTTCCATGCATGCAGGTGATATACTCATATACCTAAAATAAAGATAGTAAATAAAATAAAACAAACTACATATGTGTACTAAATACCCAGATCTCCCATGTGTGCACTTCCAGCCTTCCAGAAAGTCTCTGTCACAGTGCTGACTGCAGGGACTGCCTGCCTGCAGCTATTTTCAGTGTCAGGTTCCTTGTTCTCAACACAATCCACATTTCAACAGCTTTGTGCTCAGTGTAGGAAAGAATTTCAGTCAGTATAGTGGAATCCAGTGTTTGCTTGAGTTCTTTTCAGAATATTTTCCCCTCAAGAGCTACAAAGCAAGTCACAAGGAAAAGGTGGCCTTTGTCCATCCTTTCCAGCTCTGACCTAGATTCTGGACTCGCCAGCCCAGGGATTCAAGCATGCTGTGCACAGGCCATGTGGATTCACACTGCCTCTCTGTGTACACTACAGCAAGCGTGCCTTTGGAAAAGCCTGTTATTCAAGGCTGCGGCCCTCACCTCACGTGGAAGATGGGATTTCAGCTCCTTTTCTCTTCCTTGGCCAGATCCCCTGTTCAAAATCAGTTCGCAACCTGCATAGTCACTTGAACTGACTTAGATGGCAGAAGGCTGCATTTATAAGGTAAGTACGATAAATTTACAAGAATAAGTATATTTTAAATGAGCTAAAATAAAATACACCTGGATATACTCAGCACCATGGAGCACGTCTGTTCTCTCCACTAAACATGTTACTGATGAAGAAAACATCACAGAATTTTGCTTCACTTTTTTTTTTTTTTTTTGCTTTGTTTGAGACAGGGTCTCCCTATAGTATCAGCTGGTCCGGAGCTCACTATGTAGAGTCTCGAACTCATAGAGATCCACCTGCCTCTGCCTCCTCAGTGTTGGGATTAAAGACATGCATCACCACAGCTGGCTCCACAAAATGTTGAAAGGAAATGAATCCTTGTTGGGAACCTCCTGATTCATTCATTTATTCCTTCCATGCCTACAGGACCTTTGCCAGCATGGAGGATTCAGGAATTCAGGGACTCTTATAGGAGATTTTGTGCTTTTGACACATCTTGAACTCCATGGATCACTTATCTGAGGGTGTGTGTGTGTGTGTGTGTGTGTGTGTATGTGTACATGTGTGTACATCTTCCAGGGATAGGAAGATTTCATGGAATAGAAAATGCATCTTTGAAAGCACACATCTTTAGTTTTCATGTGACAGAAAATAGGAGTCTTAGCTTTTGCATGGCTGAAGTATTATGACCAACAGGTGTAGGCCTGTCCCATGAAGTTAACAGAATAAGACTTAATGGAGGAGCAGGAGGAGAGGCGGCAGAGCCAGTAACTAGACCAGTCAGCAGAGTAGACTAGAATGAAAACAATTGGGTGCAACTCCCCATCCCATAATTGGACATGATCCCCCATCCCATAATTGGGCACGACCCCAACCCATAATTGGACACAATCCCCCATCCCATAATTGGACATGATCCCCTATCCCATAACATGATCCCCCATCCCATAATTGGGCACAATTCCCCCATCCCAGAATTGGGCATGATCCCCAATCCCAGAATTGGGCATGACCCCCATCCCATAATTGGACATGATCCCCTATCCCAGAATTGGGCATGACCCCCATCCTAGAATTGGGCATGATCCCCCATCCCATAATTGGGCATGACCCCCATCCCATAATTGGGCATGACCCCCATCAAATAATTGGACATGATCCCCCATCCCATAATTGGACATGACCCCCATCCCATAATTGGGCATGACCTCCATCCCATAATTGGGCATGAACCTCATCCCACAATTGGGCATGACTCCCCATCCCATAATTGGACACGATCCCCCATCCTATAATTGGGCACAACCCCCATCTCACAATTGGGCATGACCCCCCATCCCATAATTGGGCATGATCCCCCATCCCATAATTGGGCATGACCTCCCCATCCCATAATTGGGCATGACTCCCAGCCCATAATTGGGCATGACTCCCAGCCCATAATTGGATATGATCCCCCCATCCCATAATTGGGCATGACTCCCATCCCATAATTGGGTATGATCTCTCCATCCCATAATTGGGGATGACTCCCATCCCATAATTGGGCATGACTCCCATCCCATAATTGGGTATGATCTCCCCATCCCATAATTGGGCATGACTCCCATCCCATAATTGGGCATGACTCCCAGCCCATAATTGGGCATGACCCCCCCATCCCATAATTGGGCATGACTCCCAGCCCATAATTGGGCATGACTCCCAGCCCATAATTGGGCATGAGCCCCCCATCCCATAATTGGGCTTGACTCCCATCCCGCAATTGGGCACGAACCCCATCCCATAATTGGGTATGACCCCCTGCGACCCCCCATTCCATAATTGGGTATGACCCCCCCACGACCCCCATCCCATAATTGGGTATGAACCCCCATGACCCCCCATCCCATAATTGGGTATGACCCCTCACAACCCCCCATCCCATAATTGGGTATGACCCCCCACGACCCCCCATCCCATAATTGGGTATGACCCTCCACGACCCCATCCCATAATTGGGAATGACCCCCCATGACCCCCATCCCATAATTGGGTATAACCCCCCCACGACCCCCATCCCATACTTGGGTAGGACCCCCCACAACCCCCCATCCCATAATTGGGTATGACCCCCCACGACCCCCATCCCATAATAGGGTATGACCCCCCCACAACCCCCAACCCATTTCCTCTTGGTACTTTCCTCCCTTTTATAAGCTACAAGTAAAGGATAAAAAGAACAGGAGAGTAGTGGCCTTTAATCGCCTTAATCCCAGCACTCAAGGAGCAGAGGCAGGCTGATCTCTGTGAATTCAACGCAGCCTGGTCTACGAAATGAATTCCAGGCCAACTGGATATAAGAGACCCGTCTCAAAAAGACCACCCCCCAAAAAAAAAAGAATCAGGAGAAGCAGAGCTGATAGAAAGAAAGAGGCTTGAAACTCAGAAACAGAGAAGGGAGATGGGATTCCACTTGGCAGAAGCACTGGGAAGTCAGCTGCAACACCCAGCCCTTAGGCCAGAGTCCTGCTGATCTCCTGCGCTTGTAAAAACCGCCTGGCACCACTGTCTTGTCTTGGGGCCAAACATTGTCACATTCCTCTAGTAATCTGGAGTATATGATGTAAAATCTGTGTATGTCCCAACCCCCAGTCAGATCCACGTATAAATACCCTAGATTACAGAATAAACCTAGTTATTCTCCTCGTGGAATTCCTCCTGGTCTCATCCTTGACGTCCTTTCCGCCTTTTCTTATTATTTTCTTTCTTTCTTTCTTTCTTTCTTCTTTCTTTCTTCTCTTTCTTTCTTTCTTCTTTCTCTTTCTTCTCTTTTCCTCTCTCTCTTCTCTCTCTTCCTTTCTCTCTCTCTCTCTCTTCTCTCTTCTGCTCTCTTCTCTGCTCTCTTCCTCTCTCTTCTCTCTCCTCTCTCTTTCTCCTTTTCTTCTCTTTCCTCTTCTTCTCTCTCTCCTATTCTCTCTTCTCTCTTTTTCTGCTCTTTCTCTCTCTCTGGGCTCTGACTTACCACTCCCCTCACCCTCTCTACCAGAGCTAAGACCATGGGTCACTGGCAGTGGCATGGGGATCCGGGAGCTTGCATGTCCCTGGAAACTGCGAGCTCTGGTCAAAGGAGGGAAGAACATCAAAGGCTTCAGGGAGAATGGAAGAAATTTTAGAGAAAGCAGGTAGCTTTGAGAAAGAAAACTAAAATTAATTGAGAAAAACGCAGAGCAAGTTGCAAAAGTAAACAACAACAACAACAACCAAAAAAAAAAAAAAAAAACAAAAAAAAACAACCAATGCTGTTCATCTGTGAAAAAAACCTCGTTTGTGGAAGACAACCGTCCACCTATTTGCTTAAGAAAACAGGGCTGTGTTTCACCTTTGATTCTGCTTCTATAAATACACTTCCTCCTTGAAATTCCAGACAGTGAGCCACCCCCCCATCCCCTACACCTGTGGTGAGCAGTCTCCTGTGCATGACTCTCAGGACATAGTCATCTGTACACAGTCCACAGACACGTAGCCTAAGGGGCTTGTGAGGCCTGTGCCCAACATGCCAGGGGAGTCTCCAACGATGCAGAATTGCCTACAAATCTTGTGAAACCTTCTACCTGGGTCAAGACTTTCAGAGCTGACTACACTGGGTCCACAGGTGAATAAACTGACCTTCCATTCAGTCTGAGGAGTGAGTTTGAAGCAGAGCGACTTCCCAGGCTTACCTTCCCTTACAGTCAGTCCTCAGTCCATGAATGGAAGCCATTGTTCTCTCAGACAAGGCTTCCTGGCCCCTTGGAGCCTTGGGTGCTGTGGGACTTGGTTGTAGCCAGGACCAGTTCATGGAAGAGTGGCAGACATGCCTGTCAGCATCGCCCAGGATCCAGGCCCTGGTCTTTTTCCGTGACTTTTTCTTTGTGACTTCAGGACCTGGTAAGCTGCCCCAGGTGCTCAGTAGTCATGCTCATTATCATAGGCCAAGGGGAGATGGGTCACCTCAAGGTAATTTTTTATAATTGCCTCAGTCAGGGAAGATTCAGAGAGGATTCTGTTGGGAGTCTAGTGTGAAAGAGGGCGTGCCTGCTGTGTGGGTATATATGGCTCCCCATCTGTCACAGACTCTGATTGGGCCCTGACTGGTGGTTCTGTGACTACCTCTTAACCAAGGCTATAAGGCAGCATCTGATTCTGGGGACCCAGACCCTCCATGTGAGTCAGATACAGGTTTGGAGCAATACATGACCTTGCTATACCCCAAGAGGAGTCAGTTCCCTGAGGGGGTACAGCCGGGTGGGGTGAATTGAGTTTTGTCTGGGGGCATTGCCTATGTGAAGGTCCTTGTCTTTGTTCTGTGACACTGGCACAGGGGGAGGAACCATGGGAAGATACCTACTCAAAACCTACTGTCCTAGGTCATATGATCAAAAATTGCAAGAGGAGATATTCAGGAAATTGTGGTACTAAGATGACATCAGAAAAATTGAGAACCCTCTGTGATATAGAATGACCAACTTTTGATGTTGAATGGTTCCCGGAAGGAACTTTGGATATAACTAAGATTAAGGCAATGTACCAGGTGATAAGCAGAGACCAAGGAATCCAGACCATTTCTCATATAAAGATCCTTAGCTACAAAGCATGGTAGTCCAGTCCCCTTAGACATGGTTCTGTGCTAGTACGCTGGTCAGAACAAAATTCTTCTGGAAAAGACTTGATCTCAATAATAGTAATAATAAAAACAACAACAAGGCTCCATCAAGACTCTACAATCCTCCAGGCAGATCCAGTTGGGCTCCCTGCCACTTCTCTGCCAAGGGCAGAGACCCCCCTCCCCTGCTAGACAGTCTTCCTCCACTATCTGGATCTCGGACTGGTGAGCCCCCTGTTTGGGAAGGCAACAACTGCAGTGGGAGCATGGGGTCCTGACCAGGAATCCCTTCTGTGAGTCTTTCAGCTGTGCCTTGGGAAGACATGGGGTGGAACAGGAATTCCTGTATCTCCAAGAGTGACTAGTACCCTTGCTAGGAATAGACTTGTCTAAACTAGGGGTGCAGATCATCTTCTCTGCTGATGGTATCACAGGCCTCAAACTGCAGGGGCCCACAGAAGCCGCCTTTCTGATCCTGTCATCATAATTCCCCAAGAGGAGAAATGGAGACTCTGCTTTCAGCCCATCCTGCACACGAACCCTGTCCTGGAAGCTTCCAGTTCTTACTTTCCTGGGATACGGAGTAGAAAGAACCCACCTGGGCCACACGTCATGTATGTGGAGTAATCAAATTGCTGCCTGGAGCCCGCCTGGCATGGGTCCAACATTACCCCTTATTTTTGAATGGATAGACCCTGCCATCAGCAGAAGAAACAGTCTACAATATTTGCGGAAACCCTGGCAGGTGACCCAGTTCGGTTCCCAATTACAGAGATGAACTGAGCACTCCTGAGATATCTGCTGCAGGTAAGCATGGCCTTGGAAGACTACACTAGGGGAACAGACACATTGCAAGGTCTGCTCTAGAAGGCTGGTAGCCATGGCCCCAAGGTCCTCCATGTAGTCCCAGCCTTAATGGACCATAGAGGATGCCATTGACTCACAAACCCACAATGGAGTACTAACAGAGCTTTTTTTTTTTTTTTTTTTTTTTTTTTTTTGGCAAAAACCCGGGAGGCTGTCAAAACAGAGAGATGGCCTAGCGGTTGAGAGCGCTGACCGCTCTTGCAGAGGACCCGGGTTTGATCCCCAGCGCCCACATGGCGGCCGAGAACCTTCTGAATACTCCCAATTCCAGGAGAACTCCAGTTCCAGGGGAATCCGACACCCTCTTCTGACCTCCGCGGCATTGCATGGCACGGGTGCACAAACCTACATGTGGACAGTGCATTCATACACATACAGACATAAATTAATAAAAAAAAAAAAAAAAGAAGATCTAGCCACTCACTTGCCTGTTGAACCTTGACCTCCTGGGTGAGCATGGCTGTATTGAAACAACAAACAAGATCTATTTGGTTCACCTAGATCCCACAGAGGAGACTCTAGCCTCCTGGGATCACATGTGCTACCCTGAAGGAGCAGCTTCTTCTTAAATGGACAGAGTCTGTCAGGATAGGCAGTAGTGAACGAGCCTGAAGGAATAGTCTGGGCCCTCCCTGTAGGATGCTTAACTCTGAGCCCTAATTGGAGCCCTGGACATAAGTGAAGAACAAAGGGTAAACATTTACATAGGCTTAAGATGGGCCTTTGCTGCCAATTACATAGGCTTAAGATGGGCCTTTGCTGCCATTTACATAGGCTTAAGATGGGCCTTTGCTGCCATTTACATAAGCTTAAGATGGGCCTTTGCTGCCATTTACATAGGCTTAAGATGGGCCTTTGCTGCCATTTACATAGGCTTAAGATGGGCCTTTGCTGCCATCCGTGTCCGCGGATCCCTCGGTAAGGAGAGGGGTCACTCACAGTTGGAGGAAAAACAATAAAAATTCCCATTTCCAAGCTACAAGAGTTTTCCATTACTTTTTTATTATTCGTTTATAATCCCAATGTACCTTCATCTGTGTATTCCAGAAAATACAAAGCATTCAACTGAAGTTCTAGAGACAGAAATCATAGTCAGGGAAGTTGAAAAAGTACTAAATAATAACTAAACTGATAATATTCTCAAACTAAAAACATATAGTTTAGAATGTAAATTCACAATTATATATGTCTACTGTGATTTCAAGTATTATTTACAGACAAAACTGTACTACCAAGCTTCAACAATACTGTGAAATTTATAACTGCTGTAGTAATATGAATTTGGCATTCTCTCCCTTTCCAAATTCTTCAACCTATACAAAGTTTTTCAAGGTAATCATGTGTGTTTTTCTTTTTTTTTAAAGCAATTCTAGTAAAAAAAAGAAAAAGAAAAAAATCAAACTGAGCTTTAACACGTGTAAGCAATTTGAGACTCAGCAGCCTGTGTTGTCATTCACCATTTAAGAAAATCAGAAAGGGGAAGATTCCGGTGCAGAGGAGAAAGCAACACAACCATCAGGAATAAAAATACCACAGGCTTCTCTTAGCAAAATCCTAATGACTTCAGCCCTACCCAGACATCCACGCTGCTCAAGAGAAGAAGAGCTTGCACGAGGTAAGAGAAAGGAAGGGAGAGCTCAGATGGATGGCTGCTCATCCCTGATGGACAGTCCATTGTCTCAGTTCGACTGGCCTGTCCTCCTGTTCGTCAACTCCATGAAGACACTCATATGGAAAAAACCAGGTTAGAGACTCTAGTAAATCGGTACTACTATGTGGCCAGATTCTCTAAGCTTTGTGGGAAAGTAACCTAGAGATGCCAAAATTTGTACCTGCGACAATGCCAGACACCCCCACACTGGGTGTACAGAGAAGTAGATGGAGCCCAGACACTCCCCAACACTGGGCGTACAGAGAAGTAGACGGAGCCCACTTGAAGATCTAGAAGACTTTAATGAACTGCTGCCATGCAAGGGATAGAAAGGCCTGCTACTCACTGTCCTCTGGCTGGCTGGATGCATAGCCCTACCAGGACTGAAAAATGCAGGGAAGTAATAGTTTTGCTGGCTGACACTTTGCTCTGGCTACTGCCAGAGCCCAGTTATATCAAGTGCTACTGAGGCTTCCCCTGCCTGTAAGGAACCCCATACATCCCCACAATCCAGGGGACCTGATAAGCACCACTCAAGCCCACCTAGAAGGGACCCTACTTTGTGCTTCTAAACCATTCCCATAGCCTTAAGAGTTGCAGGTATAGACAACTGGATCCATTATTCCCAGGTAACGTTGCTCCCCCACCTGAAAGACTGGCCTGGCGGGTGGCATCTGGGGACCCTGAGAACCCCCTCAAGATCACCTTTTATATCCACCATCCTGCTTTGACCATACCGGAAGCTCGTCAATCTATGCATGGCTGAAGCCTGAGGCCTGCAACGAGCACCCGAACCCAGTACAGACCTGCTCCAGTAGTAAACCTGGAGGCAACCTGTAACACACAATGGAAACCTGAGGAGCTCAACAGAGCACTTTGGGGAATTATGGAAGAAAAGGACAGTCCAAACAGAAAAAGAGTCTAAAGACCAAGATTCATGCAAGAAGATAAGAAATTAGAACCAAAACTTCAAGACTCCCAAAGAAAGCTTCGCTTCACGTGACCTGGGAGGAGAATTCAAGGGGACAGATGAGAATGGTTGTACAGCACAGGCCTGAGAATGGAAGATTTCTGTGACAGGCTGGAGAGTTTTGTTCTGTCTTGTTTTGAACTGGTTTTGGATTAGTTTAGGGTTGGAATTGACTCCAGCCAGTTTGTCAGCTGGGAAGACATCCCGGGAAGTGTGAAGAAGCATATGCTGGCTTAGAGGCTGTGGCAGAGTCCACTTATAACAGGCGAAGTGAAGGGCATGAAGACGGACACCCCTTCACACAGTGGGAGATAGGACGGCAGCATGGCTCCTACCTGCTCAAACATCTGCAAACTCTGCTATCCAGGGACAAGGATGTGAAAAACACCTCAACCAGAAATCAGGTCTTTCTTTCTTTCTTTTTTTTTTTCCAAGCCAATGTTTTATTGATGCTCTGTGGACTTCATACAAAATTACATTACAAATCAAATCTAGACCAGTGCCCCCTCCCTGCCCCCCACCCCACCAGAGCTCATGCATTCTGCCAAACATGTTTTTCATCTTTTTCTCAGTCTCTCTCAAAATTCTTGATGCAGAAGTTTACTGTTTGGAGCAGAAGTTCACCGTTTCAGTCAGTTCTTTGATGCAGTCTTTTCTATTGTTGTTCCTTCCAATATCCATCACTCCAAAATATGCACATAAGCATGCCACATATATCATAGGTTTTAACATCTTTAGTTTATGTTTTTTTTCTTTATTAGGCTAAAAGATGTCGTGTTTGAAGTCTCCTCCTTGGCAAGCCCAAACAACCATCAATCTTGCCCTTGTGCTCCATACTGGGGTCTTTTCCTTCCCATGATCACCAAATGAGGTCCAGGAAGCACCATGTCCTGTCTTGATCTTCCTGTACTGGTCTCCATGATACAACCTGGGTAGTCCAACAATGGCAGTCTATGCTCTGAAGAAGTGAAAACCCCAGTAAGGAAGGTCTTTCTTATCTGAAGAATGGAATGTCATGACTTGGCTGTGCACAGGCACAAAAAAACATATTGTTGAAACCTCACATTTTAAGGTCTCGAAATATGGAAGTAAGATGATAGAACTTATGGATTTCATAAGCCAAAGAACTAGGAGTCTGCTTTCTTATTGGGGGTAGGAAAACTATGGGTGTAGACAATAAGACAAAAATTAGCTTTTTTTTTTTTTTTTTTTTTTTCTGCACAGACCCAAAACACTGGAGCATGTCAGTTCACTTTTCCTGCATAAACTAACACATGTACTGGAGTCCTTCTTTCTCATTAAGAACTTCTGAATTTTATGGAAGACAACTTTCTGAATGAAGATAAAGAGCATTCAATTCTCCAGAAGAGTATAGAAGAGTCTATGATACAATAGGAAGAATTTGAGATCAGAATGGTTTGTCATTGAACTTGAGCCTTCCAGCTAAGCAGCCCTGAGTTGCTTGGATAGCCTCTCTTCCCACCAGTTAAACTAATAATCTAGTGAAGAATGTTGTGGTGAGATTGATTTAATGCAGATGAAAATTTAAGTTAATGGTTTATTAGATGCCAATTCGATACATCCATCTCTCCATTCTTTTACTTTAAATTTTTTCACAGCAATTCCAGGATAAGGGGCTGAAAGATTACCTGTGTCCATGTAGGCATTATCTTCTGGGCGACATGACAGTTAGATGCATATAGAAAACACTTCAAACTGACTATTGCAGTATGTGCAATGACATCTGGTAAAGTCAGTCAGGGAGGGGCCCAGGCTTGGTGGGTTCTGGACTGAGCTGGGCAGAGGCTACTATCCCTTCCTCCTGGTGTCCATGTCCTACTGTATTTGACACAGTGAAAGCATTTCATCCTTGGCTTGGTGAATGGCCCAGGGACTTGCAGTGTCAGTGGGGACTGGCCTAAGAGAAGCCAGCACAAGGATTCAGTGTGGCCCAGCAGAGCTGCTTTATACCAGGTATAAAGAGTAGCTGCACCCTGGGACATGTAGACAATCATTGAGTGTGTGAACCTGAGAACCCGGAGCTTGCTCTTCCCCATCTGTGCAGGTCCTCTGTTTAAGGCTGCATGTTGAAGTTGTACCCTGGAGAGGGCAGCGGTCGGGAGAGTACTCAGACATGTTGGTTATTGGCAAGCCCTCTCTTTCCCTTAGACGTCTTTTTTCCTCTAGGTGTGGAATTTTACTTTTTATGAGCAGACGATCCGTTACAATGATTTATCTAGCATCTCCTAAGTGTCCCTCTTATTAGTCCTTCAGATGTTTTTAAATTTTTTATTACAGTTGATTCAGTGTGTGTGTGTGTGTGTGTGTGTGTGTGTGTGTGTGTGTGTGTATGTGTAACATGTATTTATGCCACAGTGGAAGTGTGGATGTCAGACGAGAATCTGTGGAGTCAGTTCTCTTCTTGGACCTAAGCTAACCAGCCCTGACTTTCAGATGTTCTCTCTTCTTACCAGTTGGGTCTCCCGTTCCATCACATCTGGGGGATGAACCTTCCCCTTCCACCATGTTGGTCTGGGGGATGAACCTCAGTCCATCAAGCTTGACAGCAAATGGCTTTGCCTGCTGAACCATCTTGCTAGTCCCAGATAATTCTTTTAGTTAGCAAAGTCTAGAAAATGACAAGTGTGCAATATCATTTTTTTTGTTGCTGTCATAATGAATTGATTTCTCTGGCTGAACTAAGTTGCCATGTAGACTTGAGCTTGGTGGAGGCACTAGCTATCCTGGCCCGAGGAACTCGGACTGGACTTCAATCAGCAAAAGCCTTACTGTCCTCAGCGGAATCTTGCTTGTTTAGGTGAAGAGCACCTTGTTTTAAAGACTCTGATACAAAAAGCCCTTTAAGATCAATGTCTAATACAAGACTAGTAAGTGGAGCAAAATTTTGAAAAGAAGGTTTAGTAGAATGTTTTAGAGCTTTTCTTTAAGACCTACCTTTTAAAAATGGAGTTTTCTAATTTGCCAACTGTGGGAAAATCCATAAAAGTCTCCATATTTAAAAATGTATGTATGCTGTGCTTATTAAAAGGGTAACGGTTAAGAGTGCCGACCACTCTTACAGAGGACCCGGGTTCGATCCCCAGCACCCACATGGCGGCCGAGAGCCGTCTGAAACTCCAATTCCAGGAGAACTTCAGTTCCAGGGGAATCTGAGACCCTCTTCTGACCTCCGTGGCATTGCACGACACGGGTGCACAGACTTGCATGCAGACAGTACATTCATACACATATAGAAATAAATAAAATTAATAAAAAAATTTTTAAAAAGGGTTCTCTTCTCAAAATTTTCCATCTTGATTGAATATGCTAGGTTGTCTTTGTGACAAACAAAATACTTTTTTTAGTAATTTAAGTCAAAGAGATTTGTGGGAACTCCATTTTTGTTATGAAAGGTATTTCTTGGTTTTATTTGTTTAATTTTTTCTCATATTAGAGATATGAGGTTTACTTAAATATAAGTGCTAGCTATTTGGAGGTATAGTGAATGTAATTATTTTAAAACTTTGTCAGTTGTCAGTATCTTTATAAAGAAAATCACAAGATGGGGGGTATAGTCGGCATACTGGGAATACCTCTCTATTTCAAAGGCATTTCTCGTTTCCCTGTATGTTGAAAAAACAAACAAAAAAACCCATCAGAATCATTTTTAAATATTATCTTTGTTCTACTTTTAAAATATTTGGGGTTGCTTTTTAGTTGTCTTTTGTGCAACAACTCGGAAGTTTCTAAAATACTATATTGTAAAAAAAATGGTTCTAGAGGCTGGGGTGACTACTCAGCAGTTAAGAACACTTGCTGGTCTTCCAGAGGAACTGGGTTCAGCTCCCAGAACCCACATTAGGTTCACTTCAGTTCTGGGGACCTGACACCTTCTTCTGGACTCTAGGTGTATCTACAGTCCATGCACAGATCCCATCCTGCATATATTAATAAACAAAGATAAGTAAATAAATCCTGTTTTAAAAAAGATTTTAAAGAACGAATCCAAGACCCCCAAATTCCTGTTTTATTCTTTTCTCTTTATTCACAGCCCTTCTAAATGTAGTGAATCATGCAAAAATTCTTTCCAGTCACTGTTTAGTTTTCTCCATCTGCATAGCTTGAGATGATATCTTCAGCATGAGTATTTGGAAGCTTTGGTTTGGGGTCAGTGTTTGTCAGCAGTGAGCAGCAGCAGGTGACTCTTTGTGGTGTCACTTCTAGTCTGTGTGAAGGCCTTGGACACTGAGATCCTGTGTTCTACCATGCTATAGCTCTTGTGTAGACCTAATGAAAGACTACACTTCTGAGAATCAGACAGGGCCACTGATAAGTAATCAATATGGCATCCTTCTGACTTCTTGGTTTGAGACAAAGGTCAAATGTCCCCTTTGGTGGCAGGGCCCTATTTCTGTCTGACCAGTCCATACTAGTTTATATAAGGCCAAGCCAGCACCTGAACCTCTCACTCAGCTTTGGGCACTGATGTACGGGCTCTCTCTTCTTTGTTTAAGTTGAACAACCCAAAATTAGGGGAGGGTGACCGCCCCCCCACCAGTAAAAACACTTAAGAAGCCAAAGTGCCCTTCCCCTCTTGGGAGCTTTGGATCTTTGGGTTCCTGAGTTTCTGTTCCACTTGTGGGGAGCTTTTCTTTTGCATAAGTGTGTGTACATGTGTGTTTCTTTAGTTTTAATAAAGTTTATGTCCAAATTTTTCCCATCTTTTATTATTATTATTTGTATAAGTGTCACCTGTGTTATGCATGCTCACAGAGGCCAGAAGAGGGTGATATATCCCCTGGAACTGGAGTTACAGATGGTTGTTAGCTGCCATGTGGGTACTGGGAACTGAACCCTGGTCCTCTACAAGAGCAACCATGCTCTTAACTGCCAAGCCATCTCTCTAGCCCCCTGTCTTTTAATTGGCAGAGAAAATGAATTTGATCAAGACCTCAAGATGATAAAACTAGGATTTGGGATACCTTAGTATGTAACCCTGGCCAGCATTACAGTTCTTGTTGTGGGTCCGGAGACCCATGCTCCTAAATACTTTAAAATAGCTCTAAGAAACTGTTCTGTGGCCAGCGCCCACAGCTTCTCTTCTTTGGCTCCTAGAAGTTTCTCAGCTTTTTAGAATCTCAGTTCTCTGCCCTCTGTTGTTACCTCTTGTTTCCACTGCTCTTTTTCTTTCTGGCTGTTTAAATTCTTCAACTTCTTCTTCTTCTTCTTCTTCTTCTTCTTCTTCTTCTTCTTCTTCTTCTTCTTCTTTTCTTCTTCAGCTGTTAAGCAGCCACTCCTGTCTCTATGCAATCAGCTCAGCTCACACTTCAAAAAACCAAACGAGAACCTCTGAGAAGCCTGTTGAGAAGCCGGGGGAGGCAGCATGAGAGAGCATCTCCTGGCAACTCATTAAGAAAGCTGGAGCAGCCTGCTTGTCTAGCAGAAGGGATGGGTCACAGTCTGCCTCTTAGCATCCCACACGTCAGTCCCTCCTGTAGGACACCCAAGGAAGGGGCTCTCCTATGGTCCTGAATTATTCCCGAGGGATCAGGGGAGTGTGTTCAAGATCTCTGGCACAGGCCAGCTGGACCGTCTGCTTGACTGTCAGTCTCTTCCAAAGGACAGTCTAAGAGTTGCTAAATAGGAAGTCAAATTGTCCAGTTTCCCAGCACCTCCATTAGCTATCAGAAAATGAGTATCAGGAGTGCTTACAATAAGAACTTTACATTAAGGCTAACAGTGATTTTTTTTTTAATTTTTATTTACTTATTTTTTATGTGTATGAATATATTGTCTGCATGTAGGTTTGTGCACCCATGTCATGCAATGCTGAGGAGGTCAGAAAAGGGTGTCGGATTCCACTGGAACTGAAGTTAAAGAGGGTTCTCAGCCGCCATGTGGATGCTGGGATTGAACCCAGGTCCTCTGCAAGAGCAGTTCACGCTCTTAAGCAATACACCATCTCTCCAGCCCCTGTTGGGCCCTGTGGGCCCTAGAGAATGCGGCCTATTGTAACCCCCTGAGCCTGCCCCTAGAGAATGCGGCCTATTGTAACCCCCTGAGCCTGACTAGAGTTTAGGGACCTGTCTCTGGCCGGTCACTTCCGCATAGGAGTGACTCAGCATAGCCCGACCTGAAAATGCCTAAACCAACGTGGCTAGTTACTATTGGCCCAAAGCTATCCCCCCACTCTACGTATCTCCTCTCCCACCTTCTTTTCTCCACTCCTCCCGCCAAGCATATATAAGCGGCTGTCTGATGCAATAGTGAGTCCTTGCTTCGATGAGCTCCCGGTCTGGTGTGCTTTCTTAGGGACTGGTGACACTCATCATCCCGCTCAGCCCCATTCACCGAGGAGGCCAGCTGATTCGATCCTCTTCTCCCCTGTCCCTCTTCAGGTGACACCCCACAGTCTGGTGTTCCCGCCCAGTTACCTTTGGAAGTTCGCTGATGGGCCAATCGGTCTGTGGATGAGTGTACCTCCATAAATTATGGAGAAGTCTGCTTCCAAACCTAAGCCCGCCCTAGAATCCCTCTGAGTCCTACTCAAGAGTAGGGGCTTTAAAAGGAGAGATCCTTCCTCTGGGGGCATTCCCTGGCAGTCAGAAACAGGATAGGAGCAGCGTCCCCTCAGGCATGCCCAGACCCCGTGGACACTATGCTGCGCCCCCCTCAGCCTCCAAAAAAGGCCTCAGAAGTTCTGCCTCCAAGGGAGCCGGACAAATCGGGCCTCCTCTGGGGGCACTCTCAGCCCTGAAGGGTTGCTTCCCTCCTCAGCCTCCAAAAAAGGCCTCAGAAGTAACTCCAGACAGGGTGCCGGAGGCCCTTAGCAACCCCAACCCCTTTATCCTCCCCTCATAGCATCCCCAAATCAGTGAAGGCATGGTGTAAGGATGGATATTCAGAGAAATTGTGAGAGGAGAGCTTCCTCTCCCATGCACTTGCCCTCTAGAGGTCTTAAAATGGGCTTAGAGCCTGCCCTGCAGCCTGGGCTCCAGCCCCTAAGAGAAGCCCCAGCTTCTGCCTTCTGGCCACAGTTCAGGTGGCGAAGGTCCCAGAGGCTGGATGGATGGGCTTGCCCATGGAGCAAGCAAGCTCAAGCTCTTTTTGCTGCAAACCTTCCACAGAGGCGCTCATTTGCACCTTTGCATAGGCAGGCTTGGGTTGTAGAGGCAACTACCCAGGAATTAATCTAGCAACACTGGCTTGCATGGAAGCTTGTGAAAAGCCAGCCACAGTCTAAATGTGCTTTTAAAAAGTCCTTCTTTAAATTTTTATGTAAATAGTGTTAAATAGTGTAACATAGTGCTTAATTCTGCTGAAGTTTCCTTTTGTCTGCTAAATTTCCCCCAAGATCTTTTCTAGAGACCAGTCTTTTTGTAAATTCCAGGCTTGTAGAGCCTAGCTTGGTGGCACAGGCCTTTAATCCAATGTTTGTTCTGTGCCCCTCTCCTGCTCTGGAAACAGTGGATGGCTGGTGGGGGAGGGGCTGGCTTTACAGTATTCTGTTTCTCACTGGGAAGCATAAAGTCTAGGGCACTCTTGCCTGAGGGCAGTGCTTCATCCTTCATTGTGTTTTAAAGGTGCAGCTTTGATTCCAATACTCAGGAGACAGACTGTGGAAATGACCTTTTCTCATTGAGTATAAGACAATAATGTGACTTTCTTCCCACAGATTGATCTCACGACATTTTTTCCTTTGTACTTATGCTCACGCATACATACAAGTGTATGCTTGTATGTATGTGTGTGCACGCACATATGTGTATGGATGTATGAGCATTTTGTTTTAACCCCTATAACTTTCTAAGCTTCTGTGTTTTAAAAAGGTCAACTATAATTCACTTTACAGACTCAACCTATACAAAACTTGGTTTATACCTTTTGGTGTTAACAGTCTTTAATTGGATTTATGTAAATGTTAATATGCATTCGTATAATTTTAAAAAGCCTCTGAGCTGGGACTTGCCCCCCCAACTCAGATGCAGCTCTATTAATTAATTAAACGTCTATGGTCATTTGTGTAATTTGCTTGTCTTGGTTAAAAAATTACTGATTGTACAAATGCTGTTACAGTTAGCTACTTTATGGGCATATGGTACCACTATCAATTACACTCCCTCAACGCTTGAGGCAAAAACTAACATTGGTTCTAAGCAATAATCTTATTTTAATTTAGATATAATTTAAAGTATGGTTAAATGTGTATTGTAAAACATTTAACAACTAAGTAAAGCATCTTTAAAACAGGGTTTAGTGCCAGCCCTGGAAAAAACCACCTCCAAAGACTGAAAGGAAAATGCTTGTTATAAACCCACTTTATAAGGTTTATAGTGATATGTTTGAAATAAGTATTATACATTTATATAGAGGTATTTCAGTAGAGATTTATACAGAAATACATATAAATAAATATAAGTTAATGGACTTGATTTCTCTGAAGTCACAGTCTAGTAAAAGAAGCTTAAGGAACTTTTTGCTGTTGTCCTAACACTAGACTCTATACCCAAGCCCTTTAACCTGTTCGCAGTTAGCCTTTATGTGGTCAACTTGCTGCCTAACTTGGTAGAAGCTCATATTAGGCTGGATACTAATCCCATATCCCCCCTAATGATCCAGGCTAGGATCCTACTCAAACAAAGAACCAGCCCTATTTTCCTTCAACACCTTAGAGGGCATCAAAATCTACCAGGATTCCTTTCAAAAGGCAATAAACTGGCTGATCAACTAGCCTCAATGCATCAATGTAATACACTTATGGAAGCAACACAATTCCACCAACTAACTCATACTAACTGGAGATGACTTAGGCATAAATACCCCATGTAGAAGTTAAAGACCTTAAAAAAAATCATTTGCGGGGCTGGAGAGATGGCCTAGCGGTTAAGAGCGCTGACCGCTCTTACAGAGGACCCGGGTTCGATCCCCAGCACCCACATGGCGGCCGAGAACCGTCTGAAACTCCAATTCCAGGAGAACTCCAGTTCCAGGGGAATCCGAGACCATCTTCTGACCTCCATGGCATTGCACGACACGGGTGCACAAACTTGCATGCAGACAGTACATTCATACACATACAGAAATAAATAAAATTAATAAAAAAAAAATCAGTTGCACCTGCCGGTCTTGCCAGACCTTCCTTCAGATTCCTCCCCCTTCAAACCTTGGGCAGCAACCCCCGAGGTCTCCGGCCTAACAACCTCTGGCAAATAGATGTTACCCACTATGCCCCATTTGGAAAACTTAAATACATTTTTGTATCAGTTGACATTTCTCACACATGTGCTGGGCATCAGCACATACGGGAGAAAAGACCAAACACGCCATTAGCCATATGCTCCAATGCTTTGCAACCCTTGGGTTACCCAATCAAATCAAAACAGACAACAGTCCATGCTTCATAAGCAAGCCTTTTGTAAACTTCCTCCAAACATGAAGAATTTCACATTCTACTGGTATCCCCTATAATCCTCGGGGACAGGCTATTGTGGAAAGATTTAATCAAACCCTCAAGGCTCAATTACAAAAACAAAAGGGGGAGTCCATGCCCCCACATGATCAACTAAAGAAAGCACTATTCAACCTAAATATTTTAATTCTAAATGGCTGATATTTCATACTTCAAAAACAGTAGTGAATAAAATGCTTTAAATAAAATTATGGCCAACAAGCTTGAAACATGATTCTGATTTAGTACAATTGCTTAAGTTTTTTTAAAAAATGTGAACAATTCTTTACCATTTCTTTATTCTAGTGCATCTGCATTAAGGCTTTGAATTATTTGACCCAAGATTTTACAACATTAAAATCTGACTCAGGATTTGCAATGTTAAACGAACAGGTCCACAGGCATACTACAACTCTGCCTCAGAGTCAGCATAAATAGAGGTAAAGCTCAACAACTTAAGGAAATGGTAGCAGAGACATATGCTGACAGCTAAGAGTTACATATATAATTTTAATTAAAGGATGTATAATAAACAGTTAGTGGCAAGAGACTGGTGCTGATTAACAAAAGGTTTCTTTTCAAAAGAAATTGTAACATCTTTGGAAAACTGCCTGGTTCTTTCTTTAGTTCCCACAAAGTTCATGCAGATATGTTTCTTAAGACAGTCTTAAAGTCCATTGCAGATGAAAATGGAATGTGCATCCAGATCTACAGGTGAAAACATAAGACCTGGGTGCTGATAGAGGTCTTCCTGATTCCGGTCCATTGTCACACATTTGTGTCCTGGAGTAATGGTTCTTTGGCCTCTCCTGGCACTTGTGTACTGTGAGGATGGCTGTGGCTACCACAGTGCTATTCACCCTAAATATTTTAAATTTTTCCAAGGAAGACAGGCATACATCTCCCTTCCAGAAGCACTGGTCCTCATCTGTCACCAATAGTTAATATCTCCCCCAACAGGGAGACAATGATAATGACCTCTCCAGGGAGTGTTTCACCCCTGAGGATGGCCCCTCTTTCTTCCCTCAGGAGTGGACCAGGATAAAAGTGGCATTGCTCCTCCTGCTGCTGGCTCTCGTCCCCACCCAGTGACGGGGGACTCGGAGACCCCAATGCGGCCAGACAATGCCTGGAGGCTAGATCTGGAATTGTCCAAAACAAAATAGAGAACTTTAAGAAAATCCCTTGTGGACCGGCTTGCACAGCTTCCTGCCTTACCTCTTCCCCCTGCTTGGACCCCTTCTTACACTCTTCCCAATTCTTACCCTTGGGCCCTGCGTGATTAACAAAATCACTCAATTTATCCAGGGGAGACTAGATGCAGTAAAGTTACATCAGGACGAGGTCCACTATCACAGGCTTGCTAACCAGGAGCCAGTGTCTTCCCGACCCCCACCCTCCATGCGGCCAATGATGGGTAAGACCCCAGAGAGACTGGGGCAACCTAAGACAGGGCATGGAGAGGCTCTTCGGCAGACTGGAGTCATAGCACCCAATGACGGGTAAGATCTTTCTGCACTCAGCCAACCTAAGACAGGGACCAAAACCTAAGCTGCTTGTATCCCAAAGATGGGTAAGACTGAGTTTGCAAGAATAGACAACCTAAGACAGGGTGTATGTTTCTCCTCCTGCATTACAAAAACAAAAGGGCGAATTGTTGGGCCCTGTGGGCCCTAGAGAATGCAGCCTACTGTAACCCCCTGAGCCTGACTAGAGTTTAGTGACCTGTCTCTGGCTGGTCACTTCTGCATAGGAGTGACTCAGTATAGCCCGACCTGAAAATGCCTACAACTGATGTGGTGAGTTACTATTGGCCCAAAGCTATCCTCCCACTCTATGTAGCTCCTCTCCTGCCTTTTCTCCACCCCTCCCGCCAAGCATATATAAGCTGCTGCCTGATGCAATAAAGTGAGTCCTTGCTTTGACGAGCTCCCGGTCTGGTGTGTTCTCTTGCGGACCGTAGACACTCATCATCCTGCTTAGCCCCATCCACCAAGGAGGCCGGCTGGTTTGAGCTTCTTCTTCCCTGTCCCTCTTCAGGTGACACCCCACAAGCCCCCTAACAGTGATTTTTAACAGGGTTTAACACCTTGCCCAGTGCTCCAGGGAGATTTATTCCATTTATCTGTATCATGGATGTCTGGCTCTGTTTTCTAAGAGTTTGGTTAGACAGTTCAAGACCCAAAGTTCACCTGTCGGCCTCATTGTATCCCTTTCAAGTTTCCTCTCTTTCCTCAGAAGGCTTTAAAGGACTAATCTAACCTAACATGCTAAACATTTTAAAATTTGCTCAAAGCCAGGCTGACTCATAGAGGGATTGTAGCAAGGGGCAGCTATATTGTTAACTCAGAAGCCTTTAGTTTTAGCCTAATCTTCCCAACAGGCAACAGAAGAAAGACAAGGATTAACAAAGTGTCTTTGTCTGGATTAAGATGCAGATCAAGTTACATTTTTAAAAGCCCCTTATTCTTTTTGGGGAGAGGTTGTCCTTGCTAAGCAGTTGTTTGGGATCCAACACCCCTGCTCCTGGGGTGGAAACTACTGCCTCAGTAATGCCTGCTAAACTCTTTCAAATTGTTCTTTTGTTTCAAATAAGTATCTCTAGGGAAACTTACACAGCATAGGCTAAAATTGCTGAGTCGCTCTGACTCATTCTTCTAGATGACCTCCAGGAGACTTTCTACTAATAATGCTAAATTTTTCACCCAGAAGACATTCCCATCAGCCATTTCTGAACACAGACATAGACATAAAAGAAGCATGATTTTGAAACATAAAAGAAGCATGTTCAGGATGGGCTGTCCTTTACATGAAATGCCAGCCAACATGGGCATGTGCATGAGATCTCCCTGGTCTCCCTAATTAAAGCCCTTTGCTTTGTTCTGGGACGCTTCTTTGGGGGCAGTCCTCAGAGTGCTCCTTCCTTCTGCAGGCAGTGACCCTTTCTGCATACTTCTTCCCTGGTTCTGCTTGCCAGCCTTGTGTTCACCAAGAACTGGCTTGTTGTATTTGGTACAAAGGGAGTTTTGAATCTGATACTGATGTTGGCCACTGATCATTATTTTTGTGGACTTTGACATAACATGGCCGGCTTTGTTGTGTGTGATTTCCTATCACCAAAATCTTTGTAAAAGAACTCATAGATTTTGAGGACAGAGTGATGGGCATGGTCTCTGAATGATGTCACCTGTGTGGTTAGGGCTGTACCCACACCTCTGTGGATCAGCATGCAGTGTACTTGGGGTGGGAGCCCAAGCATGCTCCTAGATTTCATGAAGGACTATGGCACATATACCAACAGCCTTACTTTAGGTGTGTGGCCCAACTAAAGAGACTTGAGACTTGATCTCTGATTTCTACCCTCTTAAATTTTTCTGGTTAGTCTTTTATTGCTTTAATGTGAGTGACTCTTCAGATGTGCTTTGGAGATGGTACCCATGTGTTCTTTCTAGAAGTATCTATTCTACTACTATGTATCCCTCACAGCTGTTTAGTTGGCAGATTCTTGTACAATGTTTCATTCTGGAACATTTCCATGAGAACTTTTGTTCCAGAACATCTTATAAAAGTTATACTTCTTACTCTAAAGTAAAATACTTGGAATACCATCCATAAATGTAGGCACTTTATTCTAGTATTGGACTGCTCTCTGCATTTCATTATTTATTTTAATGTATTTTTATCTTTCCAATGAAGGAAGGTTTAAAACAGTTTCATGATTGTTAAAAAAAAAGTGTAAGATACTAAACTGGGCATGGTGGCACATGCTTTTAATCCCAGCACATAGGAGGAAGATCTTTGTGAATCAGAGGCCAGCCTGATTTATGTAGCAAGTTCCAGTCAAGTTAGGGATATAGGGAGACCTTGTTCTCACAACAAAACAAAACAAAACAAACAAAACAAAACATCCAAACCAAAACCCGAAAAAGATTAAAATTCTAATATTATGTCTGAATTAGGTATAACAGATAACTGGAAAAAATCAGTTTATAAAGAGAAAAAACATTTTGAAGGCTCTAATCTACGATCCTTTGCCCGACCATTGCTTCAGGCAGGTGGAAAGGCAGCACATCACAGTGGAAGAAGGTGGTGGCACAAAACTGCCCATATCAGAGAACAGGAAGGCTGAGGTCTCATTATCCCTCAAGGTGGACCCTCGTGTGACCCCAAATCATCTCAGTGTCTCCTCTTCACATCCTGCTTCTATACCTGTCCTTGTGTCCAAATTCCCTCTCTGCATTGGATTAACGCCCAGCTCCTTTTTTAGCTCAGTCGCTGCTGACAAGACCCTCCCTCTGAGTTCACATATGAGGTATCTGAGTTGGACATAAATACATAAATTCAGTTCAAAATTGCATCTCCACTGCTAAAAATAATCAGGCTTATTTTCTTAAAAATGATACTTGGGGCTGGAGAGATGGCCTAGTGGTTAGGAGCACCGACTGCTCTTGCAGAGGACCCGGGTTCGATCCCCAGCACCCACACGGCGGCTGAGAACTGTCTGTAACTCCAATTCCAGGAGAACTCCAGTTCCAAGGGAATCCGACACCCTCTTCTGACCTCCTCGGCATTGCACGACACTGGTGCACAAACCAACATGCAGACAGTACATTCATTCACATAAAAGAGAGATGGCCTAGTGGTTAAGAGCACCGACCACTCTTACAGAGAGCCCGGGTTCGATCCCCAGCACCCATATGGGGGCCGAGAACCGTCTGAAACTCCAATTCCAGGAGAACTCCAGTTCCAGGGGAATCCGACACCCTCTTCTGACCTCCACGGCATTGCATGACACAGGTGCACAGACCTACATGTAGACAGTACATTCATACACATAAAGAAATTTAAAAAAAAATTAAAAAAGTTTTTTTTAAAAAAATGATACTCGCATGGATATGTAAAATGGTTTCAAATATGGTAATTTAAGACTGCATATTTTTCAGCAATATGAAGAATAAAGAATAAAAATAAATAGGAAGAGTAAATTTAAGATTGCCTACTTTTCAGTAAAAGGAAGGAAAAATTGGTGCTCCATAGCAACAAAGATTTTCTCTACTGGATCAGACATGCTAGAAATCCATCAATTAAACCTGAGACTTCACTGAATGAAATTTCCTTTGATAAACTTGGCAGGACAGTGCCGCTCGGTGGTGGATTCCAGGCTATTTGAGACAGGTACGTCCTCTGTTCCTTTTTCTGACTAGATTTTTCTTAACTGGCTTTTTTCTGCTTTCTTCTACCCTTTCTTGGTCGTGCCAAGGCTTCCTTCAGTTGAAGGTGGAGACAATCAGTGCAGAAGGGGATGTGGACAGCTTCTGTCTTCCTCTTGGGCTGCGGAGCCAGCCCACTTGTGAATGGAAGGCAGACGGCTCAGGACTGTAAGCAATGGGCTCCCATAGGCTTGTGGCCTCGCAAAGTCTTCAGAGATGCCCTAGCATCAGAACTGAGCCTATAGATCAGAAGTTGAGTCTGTCTTCCTGACTGTTAATGTGGAAAGATCTCCAGAGCTGGGACAGTTTGTTAAGGCCTTCCTTCAGGAATGTGGTGTAGACTGATGTGAATAACTCCTTTCATTCTCATTTGGGTTCCAGGTGCAGGATGTGTGTGTGTGAAGCCTCCTTCCTGGAAACAAGACTGAGGAACAAGCTGTATCCCCTGGGAAGGGGAGATACCATCTGTTCCCTAGTTCAGGAGTGGAACTACTATGCTTAAGTTTTTCTTTCTCACATGATAGAACAAGAAGAGGCCTGAGGGACGGTTAGAGAAACTGGGGCCTCAGGAGAGGGTGTTATCCCCCCTTCCCTGAGTTGCCACACACTACTTGGCAAGTGCTGGTTTCAACAAAGCACATGTGACTTTGTCCTATGTCCTCTTGTGATCTGGTGTTTTACTTTCTGTGTTGGAACACTGTGACACCTGAGGTGGGTTGACTCTAAGGGACAGCCACTGCCTAGAGAAAATACAGAAGTCATTCATGAGGGCAATTTTCCAAAGCAGACACAGCCTCACAAATCCCACCATCTCTTCTGTGAGGGCCTCAAGTTCAGAGCAATCTCCACCTGTCCTCACCTGCTGTGACACTGTTCCTGGGGTTATGTGAACAAACATCTGCTCACCCCAGATATGGAACCCATGACAGACCAAGGCAAAGATATCCGAAAAGCCCAACTTGGCAAAGTAATGGTTTTATTGAGATTACTCACAGGAGTATGGCTGAGGGGTCATCCAGGAGCAGAAATGACTCAGAGACAGGTGCAGCACCAGAAGGCACCCCAGCATGGGTGACAGCTCATGAAGGCTGGAACCCAAGAGTGTACTGCACAACCCACAGGAAACAACAGGTCGGACAGTGTCTCTTTGGGACAGCTGAGTTGGTCTGTGCCTCCTCTGAGCACCTCAGCTTGCCTCCTGCAGTTCTTAAGGGGTATACACGCTTGAGGTGTGAGGGGCCTAATGAATGTGTTAGTTTGGGACTTCCTGTTTACCGCAGAACTTATTACATACATATATAGAACTGATAATGTGTATATATATATATATATATCATCTCCATATACATATGGATTTATTACATTGACTGCTGGATATCTCAGCAGTCCAATCTGGTGCTGAAGACCTGAAGGACTCCTGGAGGTCGTCTAGTTATCTTCAGGCTACACTGGAATCTGAAGAAGCTGGTTCTACTATAAGTGAAGAAATGCCCCAGCAGCAAGATGGATTCACTGATGAGAGAGACAGCAGGCAGGCAGGCAGGCAGAAATTGAAACCTCTCTTTTGCCACAGCCTTTTAAGGCCAACATTTAGGGTGGGTCTTCCGGCTTCAAGTAATCTAATCCAGAAAGTGTCTGTCATTTCAGTTAATCCTAGATCCAGTCAAGTTGAAAACCAAGATTAGCCATCATACCACCCTTTAGAATCTCGTGTTTTAACGAGCTTCTATCCAAGATGGGAGGTTTTATATTGGAGTAGTTGCTACACAGCATCACCTCAGGGCCAGGTGCTACTTAACCCAGGACAAATGAGCCAACCAATCCCCTGTGCTCTCCTCAACTGCTCTTTCTTACAGAAAACTCAGTAAAGGTCCCTGCCTATGTCCTTCCTTTCTCTGCCACCAAACTGACCCTGGTGCTCCCAGTGTGGTCCTCCTTGAGTGGTTAGCCTGGCCCTCACTTAGGAATGGCCACAAGCTTCTTCAATGGCAGTGGCAATTGTTTCCAGACCCATTGACCTCTGTGCATATCACATTTTCTTTTCTTTAACAAACACCCTACATTTTACAGCACAGAACCAAGGTCATGTGCTGGGGAAAACCACATTGCTCAGCCACCATGTCTGCTGCGGGTCCTCTGGGACTACTCTGCGCCCCCCCACTTATGGTCTCCTCCTCCGAGGACCTTGAGGGTTCCTCAAGGACATCTAGGCATCCTCTTCCCCCTCTTGGTCATCACGAGAGCTGTTAGGTTGTTGGTATTGGCTATGCCTACATATTCCCTGCTTGTTACCGGTGAGAATGAAATCATTTCCTATGTTGACCCAGACTAACATCTAGACAAGGGCAGCCTCCTAGACAGGATCCTCCTCTGCAGGAGAGCCACCTTCCTTGATAACAGAAGCAGAAGAGAGATTTTTATAGGTAAACCATTGCGAGGTTGGTCCTGAATGGAGTTTTATTTTCCCATGCTTCTCTTCACCTCAGAATATACCTTGGTATTTTCAAATAAACACAACAATCCTGAAGTAAGTAGGAACGATTACGGTGTACCCTACTATGTTAGCTGGGTTCCCTCACCTTGTGTTTACATGGGGTGAGTAATCACATAAACATGCTACAAACACCATCTCTTATATTCCTGGAAGCTTAAAGGAGAAAAAAAGCCAGTGTATATTTTCTTCTGTAACTAACTACCTTTCAACACAGAAGGACCGTGTTTAAATCCTACTTGTAGTCACCCTTGCTGAGGCCGGCTCTGAGAATCATTAACCCTTCCAGGGAGAAGTTCTGTCTAAGTGGCTGTGGTGAATGCCCCCTTTGGTGGAGACAGCAGTCAAGCCCTGGAGAGGTCAGAGGACTTCTAAAATTAATGAGAAAGTTAACTGTGTGTACATAGAGATAAAGCCCTTGAGTAAATATTTAAAAACTTAAATCAGTGAATTATCTTCCATATAAAAATGCCAGCATTTCAGTTTCTCCCAGCTGTCAGGATGGCATGGGAGCTGAGTGATGTGTTTTCAGTAGATGAACACTATGTATTTGCTTATCGTTTAGCTGAGCAGCCAGAGCCTAATTATTGTAGGGCCCCTTAATTATGATAATGTCTGATAAGCATGGCGTTAATAGTTATCATTTAGTTAATAAAATGCATGCATATTTGAGCTGAAAGGTCACAGTGAAATCCTTCACATGTTCTCTTATTAAACAGACGTCTCCTCTAAGAAATTGTTTATCATTTCAGTTATAAGATAAATTATTTTTCAGTAACGGAATTCTTACATGGTAGGGAAATTCTGAATTGATTCTAAAGCATCTCGACCTCCTTCCTTTTCTGTTTGCCTGCTCTCTCTTCTTGTTCCCTTCTTGCTTTGCCCAGCGCCCCCCTCCCCCATCTGTTAAATAGAAATAAAATACAAAGCAGAAATGTCTCATTGCACCCTGGCAACTATATCATGATTTTTAAAAGTGAATTGAGGTCTGTATGAGGAAGAAAGTCAACATTTGGTTCTTATCAGGAGAAACTGCCTGGTGTTAAGTTGCTAAATCAAATGAGAGTGTAAGATGTCCGTACTGACGGAGTGTCATGGCATCCAGCTGACAGCGTTTGAGTGCATCTAAGCCCTGTTCAGTATTTGGCACGTCCGTACACAGACACATTATATTCATTTTTTGTATTATATCCTTCAGTACTCTTTCAGACTTTCCCATTACGACTTTTCCTTGGTAATGGGAGAACACTGGCCTGAGCTCTCCTCCCCTCACAGAGATCATGGGACATTCTAATGTCCCCCTTTCAAAGGGAAATTGCTCTTCTGTCACTCCCAAGCCAGACCATTGTGCAGGAAAAAATCAGGAACTTTGACATTCTAGAGGTCAAATTTTCTGGTTGTTTTTCCTTGCATCTCCTGAATAGAGAAAAAAAAAAGTGTAAATTGGAAACAGGCTGTGGACCCTTGGACTTAGCTAGGCAAAGTTTCATGAACAGAAGATTTAAGACAGTTTAAAGATGTGCTCTGAATTCTAGTGGGAATTAGGCTTTATTAAACTCTAGCCTCTTTTCATTGCTCTGCTTCAAGAGAGAAAAAAAGACAATAAAGGATTTAAATTCAAGTGATTTTCTTCAATTAAAGTCTCCTGGAATTTTAAAAAGCCCAATTATATTGGCATTTGCCAAATATAAATGCATTTTCCATTAGCTCAGCCAGGAGAAGTTGGATGGGCCAGCGTTCTCTTAGGGAGCTGGTGGTAGTTCTGCGGTCTTCAACCTGGGGATTGGGGGCTCCAGGACCAGTCCTTCAACTGATGCTGGCACAAGAGACCACCTTTAAAATTTCCATGGGAAACGGGAGATGTTCTAAATAGCAGTTGTTCTTTCTAAAGTCAGAATCCTTAACCTGAAATATGTGGCCAGGGTACCTGGCTTGTTTTCATCCCAAAGGGACAGTTATTTTCCTAGAAAAATCCAGCCTTAATGTCTCCTCCAAGACAGCCAGAAAGTAGACATGATAACACGATATTATCACAGAGCTGAAACTGTACAGTAAATAAATCCCAACCATCCTTGGAGCGGCTCAGGCAGGGACGGTAGGCATGCAGAGCTTGCCTTTGGGTCAGCCCTTGCCCCAGGATCCCATCCCATTTCACTGTAACCAGCTCTGTGATCTTGCACATGCCTCTGAATTCCTCTGTGCCTCAGTTTCCATGTAAATAAAAAATGGGGGTGGGATTTTGCCAAGATTTAGAGTTGATACAAATAAACACAGAATGTCCCCAGGTACATACTATTACTGTGAAGTTTCTATCGAGCTTTAGATGAAATCACTTGCCCAGGCTCTTAGAAAGGTGATGGACCCGATATGATGCTCGCTCCTCACAGAAGTGCCACCTGCCTTTCTTTGGATGGAAAGTATCAGAGGAGATGGAGGAACCCAGGTGTCCAAATGTCTGATGAGTGGGACTCCCTTTTTTCTGCCTCCTGTCCTGTCTGGATGGTAGACCAAGTTTAAACAGATCGTTGGTTAGAAAAATGAGTCAGGATCGTATCATTTTTTTGTTTATCTGTTTCTGTTTTTTTAAAATGTTTTTTGCTTGTTTGTTTTGGGTTTGTAATGTCTTTGACTTAAGGAGTCAGGGGAAATGGGAGGGTCCTCCACTTAGCTCTCCCTAGAAGGGAGTCTCTTTATACTGCTTTTCTTTTTTACAACAGATTCAGCAATGATCTTTTTCTCCATTTTTACATATGTGTGATCCTATGTTGGATCATGTGACATTCCAAAGCCAAAAGCTTTGGATTTTTAACAAGCTGTTCCTTTTGAAAACATCATTTTCTTCTGTGTCATAAGCATCTCAATAAACAGGTCAAAGGCAGCAGTACATTGGATGAGGACAGGTAGAATTGTTTTGAAACATTTATTTCTAAGTCAAAGTAGAGATTACATGAACCGATGAGGAGAGTGTCAATAAAAAGAGGAGTGTTGGGACTTAACATTGGGCTCATCACAAATCCATGCCATGTAAAGTGGGTGACAGGACATTCACAGGCTGTCACCTTCTGGGAACATTCTTTATGAACACATAAAACCTACTTGACCACATCTGTAGAAGAAAGAAGAAACCATGATCAGGTGCATGAACCCCATGACAAGAGACCCACAAGCCTTTGGAGTAATAACCACAACTCAGCTCAGTGAAAACTCCCCCACTACCTAGCACAGCCAGGACCCTCAAGGCCAGCTCAGGAAAGTGCTGGGAAACTCCATTCCCTGAAGACAGACGAAAGGAGGCTCTTGGAAATCAAAGAGAAATGTTACCATGTGTTTCCTTTATGATGGGAAAAGTTCAACTTGGTGTATTTACCAATATGTTACAGAGTAATAATAACATGTTTTCATGTACTAAAAGAGTTGTAAAATTCTGGCTGGCACATGGCAAAATGGGGCGGGGCGATTCCAAAGAGCTTGTTCTTGGGGTGAAGTGCTGAGATGCGGGAGGCCGGCCCAAGTGTGACCATGCAAACTTGGTGCAGGTATTTCCATGGAGACCTGCACAGGATTGGTCCTGACTAGAAGTGTGTCGAGAGCAAGGGTTGACAAATCCCTACTGGGGTCACTTCACTTTCCTCTTCATTACCTCCTAAGGGTAACTTAAATTTCTATAATCCATGTGGGAATATAAAATTGGTTTCTCATAATTATGTTCTTTACTTGTATCAGCAGAAACTCCTTGAACTCTACTTTTATTTTAAAATTCTACCTTCCCATGATACACTAACAGTAACAAAAACTCCCCCAGTCCTTCAGATGAAGCATTGAGGTTTGACTCTATCCTGTCAACCTTGTTTCTTCAGATTTCATTTATTTTTATGTTATTTTCTTGATATATATTTTAATTGAATTTTTATGCATTTCATATAATACATCTTGATCATATTTAGACACCTACCTCCTTACCTGCACTCATAGAGCCTCCCCACCAGATCTGATGCATTCTGCTATATATATTAAGGACTGCTTGTCAAGTTTGTGTCCTCAGATGTCCCTCAGTGTGAGTCCATCTGTTGGAGCCTGGTCAGCCCGTCTAGCATCACTCCCTTAAAGAAAATTAACTCTCCTCATCCAGCTGTGTCAGATGTCAATAGTTCCTCAGCTAAGGATGGGGCGTCTTTACCCATTTCCCCAGTTCTGTGCTGGTTTTTTTCTGGTTTCGCTTTGCATGGGTCTTGTGCATGCTCACACCATTGCTGTAGGTTCATATGAGCTAGTTCCCAGAGGCCTGGAAAACTCTGTTTCCTTGTGGTCATCCCTCACCCCTGGCTCTGATATTCTTCCCATCCCTGCTTTCTCAGTGGTCCCTGAACCCTGCGTGGTGAGGTTGAGTATAGGAATCCTATCCAGGGACATGGGCTCTGCAGGCTCTCGTTCCCTGTACTTTGGTCAGTTGTAGCCATCTGTGTTAACTGCCCTCTGTTGCATGAAGAAGCTTCACTGGTGAAAGTTGAGAGATGCATTAAGTATTTTCTCTATCTCCTATTCTGCTAGGTTCTGTGAGCCTTAGGTGTCGAGGTTTTACTGTAGATGTGTTACATAGGCCTGGGGAACTCACGGATACTTATTCTCTGTGTTTGATCAGTTTGTAACTCTGGAATAGTCTCCATCTGTTACAGAAAGAACTATCTTCAATGAATGCTGAGAGGTGTACTTGTTTATAAATATAAGAACACATAAATAGTAGAGAGTAAGAAATTGGATTTGTCTAGGGATATGACAAACATGGGGCTTTCTCTAGGATCTATGACCTCTCCAGCCATATGTATTTGGCTATGTTTACAGTACCACACATGAGTTCCCCTCCATTGAGCAAGCTTTAAGTCTTATTAATAGCTATTGGTTACTCCTAGGATAAAAGTGCCACTACTGCACCAACAGGGATGGTCATTGCTGTGGTTATTAGGCCTAACAGCTGGGGTTGAACCATTGATGGATTTTTTCCCTTAGCAGCTTGTACAGTGTCCTGTAGAACTATGAAAGCTAGTCTTCAGGGAGCAGACTTCCAGATCAGTTCTGTCTCCATTGCTCCAAGCCTTACTGATGAAGCATATCCTGTCTTAAGAAATAGGGGCCTTACCTTCAAGTTCTGGGAGGTGATCAAGGACTGTGGCAATAGCCTGTGTTATTTGGGGAGTCTCTTGGATTACCCTGACCGGCAGCTTGAAGTTCTCTCCTGTCCGGCACTGTTTCTGGTTATGTAGCCTTCAGCTATGTGCATGGACTCACGTACAGATACTGCCTATGTAAATTTTCAGTAGACTTTTGAACTAATATGTTTTTCCCTCTGGTTTTTCATACCACCTATGTGTTGTTTAGCTCTCAACTCTCTCTCTCTCTTTCTCTCTCTCTCTCTCTCTCTCTCTCTCTCTCTTCCTCTCTCTTCCTCTCTCTCTCTCTTCCTGTCTACCCCTCCTTCCTTCCTCCCTCCCCCATTAAAGTAGCCCCATTTCTCCTTGATAACACTCTTCTCCTATTGTGACCCCTCTCTTGAGCTTCTTCTGCTTTACCCCAATGGTTCGTTGTGTTACCCTCCCTCCTCCCTTCCCAGTTAAACACCCCCATTTTCCTTTTGATAGCGCCTGTCCCCTTATCCTCCTCTCCCTGGTTCCTTCTTTCTTCTATCCCATAGTTCCTTTCCATTTTTCTGGACCCAGCCATTATATCAGGATATATACTCACTTATAAGGATTTGGTGCTAAGATCCACAAATGAGAGGGAACATAGTTCCCTTGCTTTTCTGAGCCTGCTATTTCACCTGGAGTAACAGCTTCTGATTCCGTCCATTTACCTGCAGATTTCATGATTGCGTTTTTCTTTTTACTGCCTAATAGATCTCTATTGTGAAAATGGACCACATTTTCATCTCTGTCTTTGGCTGTAGGAATTAGGATATAATTAGTCTCATATAGCTGTAATAATTAATAAAGCTTCAGGCTGGAGACAACTCTCCTCTGCTTGTTAAAAAAAAAAGAAAGGAAAATAAGAAAGAAAGAAAAAAGTCTTGCGAAGCTTGGCCCTCAGTTCTCTTGCAGAGATTCAGTTTGTATCTCTACTCCGATTCTTTCATTGGCTGTCAGATTTCTGGTCAGGTTTACGTATACACTTAAGATGAAATGGGCAGCCAAATGCTTTCAGACTGAACATGGTGAGGTGCTCTCCATGGAAAGTGAATGGTCTTACCGTTCTGTACTCGGTCGTCTTTCACACAGCCTCCATGGGTTCTGCCTTCTGAAGGACTGACACCAGGAAGTGGCGTCCGAATTCCATGCCAGAAGCAAGCCATGTGTGATCCATTTTTATGTTTTAAGTGCTTCCATAATCAGATACAGCTTCAATTAGGAGAGCCGGTATAGGTCGCTTATTTTCATGTGGTATTTAGTCAAACACTAAGGCATAAAAATGGAAACCAGCAATCCCTAGGGTAATCATCAGCTTTTATTTATCCCGGAGGCCACTGGGCATCAAAGACCAGTTAGATCTGAGCTGTTTCTAAATAGAGAAGACAGTTCCTGAATCTCTTCTCAGGAGATGTTATGTGCAAATACTGGTGATATTAGACCCTCTCCCTCCATAAACAGAACACAAATATTCTCCCTTCAATGAAGTAGACATAAATAGTAAATGGAACCAGTGTGTAGACACACGGTCAGCATAATTAAAAAGGGCGGATCTCAAATGCTTCCTCCTCAGTCTCGCAAGTGTTTCCCTCAGGGCCTCTTTGTATGTAACCTTCCATTTTTATTAGTGCATGGATAAGCCTGACTCTATCCCTTGAAAGCCAACTCCGGTCAAATCTGTGGATCCACCCTACAGTCTAGGATCCTGAAAGGACAAGGCTTGGTGTCACAGTCCAACGAGGGAAGCGCACTTAATAAGACTAAAACCATGCTCTCTATGAGAGTGTTTATGGAATAGACGTCACGCAGAGGGTGGAGAGGAACCGCACTCGGGCCCACACACTCTGCTGCACAGAGCATCAGCAAGGAGACTTGTATAATGTCCTATAGAACTAGGTCCTGGTTAGGACGTTGCAGGTTTCGAGGGTCTTCCTGGCATCTATTGGAGTAGAAAAAGTAATCCGACAGCCGAACTCTCTGTTCACACTGGGCGTGGTTTGTGGAGCGGGACTGAATGGAGTGTTGAGGGAAAGGCAGATGTGGTGTGGGCCAGTCTGCTGGGCCAGGCCTCCATAGATGCCGGGTGGATGTCACACACCGCTGGATGGGTGGCACCCCATGGACACCAGTTGGCTTTTGGAGACAGCTGCTGGAGGGTGCTTCGGAGGGGAGGCTTTGGAGCTGTTTGCAGGGCAGCTTTGATTTTCTCCAGGACTGGTTCCCTGACGAAAGACACAAATACATCAGAAAATATCTTTTTTTCCATCCATGGTTCCAACAAGACTAATTTATGATGAATTATCTGTCTTAAATAAAATCACCCCAGGCTTTCATTTTGCTGATGTGTTACTGTGTCTCAAAGGCTGTGATAGATATTCATATTTTATCCTTTATTTCTCAGCAGTGGAGTGGATCCGAGACTTTTTTTTTCAGTGAAGATGATTCATCAGGCACATGAATAATCGCACATAACTTCATTTAATGTAAATTAAACATTGTATATTATTTGTCTGATACAAATCTTCAAGAGATGCTATTTTTGTAACATTTACTTTTGTAGTTTTAAAATTGCTTTTTGGTTAGGAAACTTTTAGATACAAGTAATTAAAAGTATGCCTCATAGTGACTTCACTAAATAAGGGCTTATTTTTCAACTCGAATAGGAAATTGTGGAGAATGTATCTGCTAGCTTTGATGCACTTGCCCAGAGTTGACATCCTGAATCCAGAATTTTCTTTATTTCTTTTTTACCTAAGCCATTTAGAGTTTTTTTTTTTTTTATTTTTTATGTGTATGAATGTACTGTCTGCCTGTAGGTCTGTGCACCCGTGTCATGCAATGCCACGGAGGTCATAAGAGGGTTTGGGGATTCCCCTGGAACTGGAGTTCTCCTGGAATTGAAGTTATAGACGGTTCTCAGCCACCATGTGGGTGCTGGGGATCAAACCCGGGTCCCCTGCAAGAGCAGTCGGTGCTCCCAAGCGCTAGGTCATCTCTCCAGCCCCATAATCCAGAATTTTCTAAAGCATTCGTCTTATGTTCTCTGACTGTGTCCAAGCTGGTTCACAGTGCGATCGTGTGGGTATGCCCATCACTTCTGGGGGTGCGCCAGAGGAAAGGGAGAAAACGATCACTGTGTTAACAAAGCAGAGGCACCATGCATCCTCGCTGACTCACTGTGATGCCATCTAGGTAGTGACCATCTGCTTTGCTCTTCTTTAAAGGGGGGAACAAGACAAAGGGTAGGAACGTTTGCTTTATCACTGACTAAGCCCATAAACAAGACAAAGGGTAGGAGTGTTTGCTTTATCGCTGACTGAGCCCATAAACGATGCCCACCAGGGAGGCTCATTTTCCCCTTCTTATAGATGGATACCTGAGGTTTGGATGACTTGAAAGAATTGTAGAAACTTATCCAGTGACCCTGAAGCTTTTTCTGAAATGATTGTGTTTAATTAGGGTGTTTCTCATTAAGAATATTCTTCGCTTCTGCTCAAAACAGTCAACTTCCCCATGGAGAATATTGAGAAAGACTGAGAAGGAGATGAATAGCATGTTTGACAGAATACATGAGCTCTGGAGGGGTGGAGGGACGGGGGGACACGGGTCTAGATTTGATAAAAAATATATGTATAAATAAATAATAAAATAAATAAATAAAGAAAAAATGTTAAAAAAAGAATATTCTTCGCATTCTCCTGGTTGAAAAAGCTGCAAAAGGCATATGTAAGAGCTCTTGGGGCTGAAGGGAAAAGACTGGCCAGTATCTTCATGATGGAGACAGAGGTCTGCATTCCTGAGTCTACCAGTGCTCAGTCTGTAGGAGAGGGCTCTCTATTGCTTGTTATCTTGGAATAGCATGTCTTCCTTTCTCACAGTGCTCCTGCAGGATTTGTTCAATCATGTCTTTGCATTTATTAGTTGATGGCAAACACTGTGGATGAGTTTTAATGCAGTAATAATTATTGGTGAAATTAAGATCAGCTACCCTTGCTCCTAAGAAAACACGCAAATGCTGATTGTGCAAGATGTAGGACTGGGAGCTAGCTTAGTTGGAAAAGTTCTATTGCAAATATGAGGACATGGGCTCAGTGGCTGAGTGGGGCTTCTTCACCACCTGCCACCATGGTTCACAGGGGTGTTGAGCATCTGTGAGCATCAGCTCTGGTGGTCTTCTGCCTCTCTGTCCACCACGTGACCACTCCCCGGATATTTGTACAGACTGCTGTGCAGCTTCTAGAAACCAAGAGGGTGGTTCAACCTCTTTATCTTCCTTATAGTTATTTGAATTTAAAGTAGTGTCCTGTGTCTCGGCTTGAAAATTTTAAAGTGTAACTCTTCAAATAAAACCTTGTAGGGCTGGGCGTGGTGTTGCGTGCCTTTAATCACAGCACTCAGGAGGCAAAAGCAGACAGATTTCTGTGAGTTCAAAGCCAGCCTGGTCTATATAGTGAGCTCCAGGCCAGCTGAGACTAAAGGGAGACCCTGTCTCAAAAAGACCAAAAAAAAAAAAATCTTGTAGGAAAAATTTTATTTTACATATAAATCTTGTAGATTTTGCTTTGACTTAAAATGGTAATCCTTGATCATTATTTGATATTCAATTGGATTGTATTTGTTGATAATTTTAACTTTAGTAGCACATTTGCTTCTTCCACTTGTTCCAACTAGATTTTGGACTTGGGTTTCTGTTCATGTCAGTTCATGTCTTGAGTGTGGACGCTCTGATGGTTTGACTGATGGATGCCCTTTGGCTGGTGAAGCTGCTGGTGGCCTGGTACACCAGACCTTCAGTCCTCTCAGCCACAGTGGGTTACCTGTTTAAACACTGCAAAAAACCACATTTATTCAAGTCACATTATGAGTGAATTCTTTCACATCAGTTTCTGAAACATTTCAAATTATAACAATGGATTTAAATGATGGATATTTTCTATTTCTTTTCTTCTCTCTCTCTCTCTCTCTCTCTCTCTCTCTCTCTCTCTCTCTCTCTCTTTTTGGTCTTTTCGAGACAGGGTCTTCCTGTAGCCCCAGCTGTTCTGGAACTCACTCTGTAGACCAGGCTGGCCTTGAACTCTCAAAGATCAGCCTGCCTCTGCCTCCCAAGTGCTAGAATTAAAGATGTGTGCCACCACGCCCAGCTGACAGATATTTTCGTTAATGCCAGTGTCTTAGCTACCTCCAAAGACACATGGACTCCACCCAAAGTTTGTTTGGGGATGTTTGACACTAATGATGCCATACACATAGAAAGGATGAAAATTTCCATTACTGCTGTAAGTGAGGTCTCTGCATGTGTCTCCAGCAGAATATTGAAATGGAGAATCAGAAAGGGCGACTGTTCAGGCCTTCATTGACTGAGTGGGGGTGGTGAGTCATAGTCCCACAAACAGACAGAGAGGAACGTGGTCTTAATGTCTCAGCAGTGCAGAAGGGGGACACCAGAGCTGTGTCCTGGGGTAGCCAAGTCTGTATGAGGAGATGAGGTAACCGTTGCCAGCCACTGGCCAACCTCACATAACTGAGTGAGAGTCATTGCAAGTAAGATCTTGTAAGCACCTCACCTACCTTACAGAGCAAAGAAAACATCCACAAACGGTGGTACCACTTCATCCTAGCACTGCATCCTCCTGGCACACAGAGTCTGGCCTCGGGTGGGACAGAACAGTCTTCAGGACAGCTGGATCAAAGATTCTGGGTGGAATTGAGGCTCAGTGAACAACTTATCTTTCTTTAATGTGAAATAAGCAAACTTGAAAAAATAGTTTTTGTTAGGTCTGGGTTTCTGGGTTAGAATCTGTTCTTCCATCTTGGCTGCTCTGGGTACCTGGTGGTTTTGGTCCAGATCAATAGTGTCCAGTAGTTAGTGGACAGTTTCTCTGCAACTGAAAAGACAAGCTGGTTAAGTCTTACACGAGTGTACCAGTGCACAGACTTCACAGTACTAACAGGGAGATTAGTGGGTGCATTAGCAATTGGAGGGTCCCTGTCTAGAGTCTCCAGAATAAGAGAGGACCTGTACTCTATTCTGAGGAAGTATTTTAGTACACAGGACTCCAGAACGAGAGCCAGCATAACCATGAGAATATAAAGGTGGTGTTTTCTAGCACGGCACAATAACTCTGTTACCTATCTCTTAGATATTTTCTTTTTTTTTTTTTTTGGTGTTTTTGAGACAGGGTCTCCCTGTAGCCCCAGCTGTCCTGGAACTCGCTCTGTAGACAAGGCTGGCCATGAACTCACAAAGATCTGCCTGCCTCTGCCTCCCAAGTGCTAGGATTAAAGGCATGCACAACCACGCCTGGCCCCTGAGATATTTTCTAAGATGGCACAGTAGGTCTCTCACCTAAAGCCTCATGAGCTTTGTCTTTTATTGGGGGTTTGTGGCATTATAATCTAACAGTTTTCATATTATTTCAAAACTAGTTTACTAATATTTTTCCTTTCCGAGATATTATAAGATCATCAAGTTTTTTCCCCCCTCCTCCAGCATGTGAAACTCGGATGTCCCAAGTCTCATCCTGCTCAATGGAAAACAGATTTAAGGATCCAACTGCAAGACCGGGGTTCATATTACCTTGTTCTCCACATATACTTGACAGTTGGATTTGTAAATGGAGGTCAGAATGAAAGACCCAATTTTCAAACATTTTGAGTCTGTACTGATGTATCCATCAGTATTTACCAAAATTTTAGGCTCTGAAGTTTCTGTTTGGGCATCAACAATCTTTAAAAAGACAATCAAGGAAGTGAAGAGAAAACCCACAGAGTAGGATGAAACCTTCACCGCAGAAACATCTGACAAAGCATTGATTTCCAGAATATATAAACTACTCAAAAAACAAAGAAGAAAAGAAATGACCCACTCAAAAGATGGAGCAAAGAGCTGAACAGAGACTTTACAAGTGAGGAATTAGAGATGGCTGAGAAACATCTTAAGAAGTGTTCAACATCGCTAATAATTAAGGAAATGCAAATTAAAAACACTTTAAGATATCATCTTACTCCAATAAGACTGGCTAGGATCAAGAAAACATGATACTAAGTTCTGGAGAGGTTGTGGGGAAAAGGGAACACTCATCCACTGATAGTGGGAATGTCAACTGATACAGCCATTATGGAAAGCTGTGTGGAGAACCCTTGGAAGACTTGGAATGAACTTGCCACCTGACCCAGCCATACCACCCCTGGGTATGTGCCCACAAGACTCATCTTACTGCAGAGATACATGCACTGTCATGTTTATTGAAGCTCTCTTCACAATAGCAAGGAGCTAGAACCAACCCAAGTGCCCCTCAACTGACGAGTGGATAGAGAAAATGTGGTAAATCTACACAATGGTAAAGAAAGACGACATCATGAACTTTGCAAGTAAATGGGTCGAGCTAGAACGTATCATGCTGAGTGAAGTAACACAGTCCCAGAAAAACAAGGAAGAATGGTATCCCTCATTTGTGGATGCTAGCATTAATTACCTAATTGTATGGCAAACTAAGTCAATGTGATCTGAAAACAACTGTGCTCTTATATTGTAAAATCCCCTAAAAAATAAACGAATAAAGAAAAAAACCATTTAATTAATTAATGCATATGAGTGTTGTGCAGTGCCCAACATGGCCAGAAGAGGGAGAGGGCATCAGATCCTTTGGAACTGGAGTTATGGATGGTCGTTAGCTACCATGTGGGTTCTGAGGTTTGAACCTGGGTCTTCTGCCAGAGCATCCAGTGCTCTTAACCACAGAGCCATCTCTCTAGCTGCATCATCAACAATCTTTAGTACTTTCTCTTTTTTTGTTGTTGTTGTTGGTCTTTTCAAGACAGGGTCTCCCTGTAGCCCCAGCTGTCCTGGAACTCATTCTGTAGACCAGACTGGCCTTGAACTCACAAAGATCCGCTTGCCTCTGCCTCCCAAGTGCTAGGATTAAAGGCATGCACCACCATGACTGGCTGCTTCTCCTCCTCCTTCTCCTTCTCCTCCTCCTCCTCCTCCTCCTCCTCCTCCTCCTCCTCCTCCTCCTTCTTCTTCTTCTTCTTCTTCTTCTTCTTCTTCTTCTTCTTCTTCTTCTTCTTCTTCTTCTTCTTCTTCTTCTTCTTGATGTACTTTCTAAAAGAAAATAAAAGCAGTTCCCAAGGTGGACTCATGAACATTTTATCCATTTGAGCTTTTCTATGAAAATTCAAAATTTTGTAGCAGTTACATCTAAACAGCTTGCAGCTTGTCTTCTGAGAAGTATATAGGACTGTTAGAAAGATGATGAAGACAATTGGAGGAAAGTACCATGTTTATGGAACTTTGCAAATATAAATAAAAATGTTGTAATCAAAGTGAAACCATTCTAGGAAAGGAAGATTGATGCCCATAAAGTAATAACAATATAATTTACACATTAAGAGAAAAAGAAAAAAGTGACTTAAAAAATAAACAAATTTTAGCTTTGCTTATGATTTCATTCATGTTGCAGAGTAAGAGGCAGAGAGTCAAAATTTCCTACAATTATTGATGTGAACCTGCTGCGTGTCTAGGTGCCTGGGTGACTGACTAGAGGATTGTTTTCTCTTGTGCTGTGTGTTTTTATTCTGCTTTTAAGATAACTCATTTTAGAATGCCAAATTTCGTCAAAGGACACTGTATGTGTTAGTGAGTGACAGCTTAAAATAGGGACAAAGAAGTTAAAAGAAAAATAAGGTTCAAAACTTCTGTGCTAGATTCCAGAAAACTCCTTAGGCAGCTGGATTCCAGAAAACTCCTAGCACCTTAATTCCAGAGGCAATTAACTTAGGAAGAGGAAAGGTGAGTTCTGGTTCATAGCCTTGGAGGTTTTAGTCCAGAGGATGGCGTCATCACTTTGAGCCTAACGCCAGTTAACATATCATGGTGGATCCACAGACAGAAGTGAAACCTTTCACTTCATGGCCAGAAAAGAAGAAAGAGGAAAGGGCTAGGGACCCCCAGTTCTCCCTCAGACCATGCTTGCTCCACCTCTAGAAATGCCACCACTTCCCAGTACTGATTCCCAGCACCCACTGGCACCCAACAAGTCCAGTTCCAGGCCATCTGACTCCCTCTTCTGACCTCCAAGAGCATGCAAGACAGGGGTGTACCTACCTACTTGCAGGCAATATACTCATACACATAAAATAAAAATAATAAATGAAATATATAATTTTTAAAAACCAGGAAAAGCCTGGCCAACTTCTTGTGCAGGCTTGTCCTACTTCAGCTTTCTGAGTATCTGAGATATACAAGCACACCCTCTCATACCCGGGGTGAATTTAGTTTCCTGTAAGCAACACAGAGTTGAACCATTTTTCTTTCATCTGTATGCGGTCGATGTCCCGCTTTGTGGCCTTCATTTCTGTTGCAGTGTGCTTTCAAAGCCATCCTAGGGGTTTTTCTGGTCTTGCTTTGTGTGTTGTTTTTGGGTCTGAGGAGGTAGAAAGGGCTGTATCAGACTGGGCTAGGGCTCTGGATGTCTCTTTGAGTGTAAAAGTGTGATGGGAGCCTCTTACTAGGGTTCCTTATATATTTTAAATCTTTCTGTGCAGAAGGAGAGTCCCAGGTTGAATGGACAAAGTGACTCAGCAGGCCTTTCTGGTACTGGTCATTATTTTCCAGTTGCACCTATCTCTGGAAGGACATGGAAAAATCTCACCCTATAGAGTTAAAGACGCTTGTAGCCAACTATGTGGAATCTCTGGGGAGGAAAGGAAGGTCACAGTTACTGACTGCAGTTGGCCTTTCCTGGCTTGTTCCACTATCATCTTTTGTTCGTTATTCAGCAGAAAGGAAGAATGCCTTCAACTGCTTTTCCCTGCCAGGCTTCTATTAATCCCACTCTCGTGGAGTTAGGTCACGGGGTGATGTCCAGTGCTCTCCTTCCACTGGGAGAAATGTCCACCTCGGCTTGCTTCTGTTGCTAGGCTGGCCTTTGTACACATGAGCCCTGGCTCAGCTTTAGGGTTCATATTGTAGCTTCGATCCTGGAGTCTCCTTCATGCCTCCTCTTACCACACTCTGTGTACAGTTCACAGCTGTGGCTGGTGGGAAGGTTCAGGGAGCAGCCAAACCTATGCCTCCCTGTCCTGAAGAGAGGTTTCAGATGACAGCACAATTTAAATAATAAGGAATAGTTGGGAAATTTTGTACAAAATGTTCTCGGTTTCGCAATTCACTAAGATCATGGTCTAAGAAAGAAATTTTCTTCTCTAATATATTCACTGAGGAAAAATATTATGAGGGTATGCTAGCTTAGCTACTCAACGCATTACATTATCATAAAGAATAACATTGCCTGGAATTTACAAAGTTCCCTGTTGATGTTCACATACCTGTATTTTGCATGTGCTGAATGGGTATTATGCACTTTGGAAACGTCGTTTAGAAGTTTAACTTTGATTAGCCTTGTACTGATACTAATGATCGATAAAAGAATGAAACTTGGCAAGCGATGGCAAACGTGCTCAACTCCAGATGGCTTTTTGTTCTTTTTGAACATACAGATTTTCCAGTTTGCTGTGGGATTTTCCCTCAGCATGTCACACCATTTGGAACAAGAACATAGTGAGTGAAGTGGAATTTTTATAAATGTCTTATGGTTTAGCATTTGTAGGGAGAGAGGATTTTTTCTGCACTTAGTCCTCATGAGTTCACTAAGGAAAAAAAATCTTCCATAGTAGGAGGTGCTGAGAGTCTGGCTAGTGGTGCATTGGTGCATTTTTCTTAATGCCCCCCCCCCGTACTCTGTGGGATCTTGGCTTTTCCCATGCTGCAATCGATAATTTCCAATGGAATAGTTGTGTTTGCAGTTCACACTGCTCATTCCTCTCTGTGAGCTTCATGACCATGTGGATGACAAAGGAGCTATGGAAAACATATTGTGAGGTAAAACTGGACTTGAAGAGACAGAAAAACAATCTGCTTAGAGCCAGGGGACTTGAACATGGATTTTATGAATCGAGTGATTTTGCAAATGCAGTTGTGACTTTTAAACCTCCCCATGGTCATTCACACATTCCTCAGGTTCAGTTTGTGCTAAAGCCCATTTTTCTAGATCTGGTATAAGGTAAGAAAAAGAAATGGCTGGAGAGATGGATCAGTGGTTAAAAGCACTGGCTGCTCTTGCAGAAGACCCAGGTTCAGTTCCCAGCTCCACATTGTGGCTGACAACTGTCTGCAATTCTGTTCCAGGGTGTCTGGAACATCTTCTGGCATCCACGAAACACTTATACACATATAATAAACAAATAAAATGAAATTTTAAAAAGAAATGAAAGAACCTTATAAAAGATGATATAAAACTGTATCTCCAGCTAACATAATTATGATGAAAACCATTGTGCTATCCACTAACAGTTCAACTATCTTAGAGTAAATCCATCAAATATATATAAAATGTTTACAATGAAAATAGTGATTATTGAAAGAACTGTTTTTAAACCATGAAAATAACAGAAGGGTTGCATTATGTTTTTAAACAGTATTGTAAGGAAGTAGATTACCTTGACATGATCATAGATTTAATGCAGTGAATAAAAAGAACTTTGTCATTGACTATGTGTAAATGGAAGTTGCTACACTGTTTATAAGATATATGGAAGTACAAAGGAAGAATTCTCTGTTCCAATTTACAACAGGCACTAGTTTTATCAAGTATTTCATGGCCAAACTAACATGCAATTCCCTGCAATACTTTCCCTAACCACCTAGTTTTGGTTCTCCAACCACACTCATAGCAAGGTTTGCTAAGGTCACCCACCATCCACTGGACTTCAGTCAGCACATCTAGAAATCTTAAGTAAGGCACGTGTCCCTGGATAGGACTCCTATATTAACCTCAGCCACCTACATCTCAGAGACTGTGGTGGTTTGAATGAGAGTGTCCCCCATAGGCTTTAAGTATTCAGACATTTTGTCTCCAGTTAGTGGCACTGTTCTTGGAGGTCTAGAATGTGTGACCATGCAGAGGAAGTACGTCATTGGGGGCGGGCTTAGTGAGTTTAACAAACCTGGTGGTCTCCAGTCTCTCTTCTCTCTTCACGGTGCTTATTGTGAGATGTGAACCTCAGCTTTCTGCTCCAGCCCCAGCCACCATGGCTCCCGCCACAATGGACTCTGATTTCCTGGAACCTTCAACCGTAAGCTCAAATAAACTCTTCCTTTCTTTAAATTTTATTTATTTTTGTATGTGTATGAATGTACTGTCTGCATGTAGGTTTCCCTTGGTCATGGTGGTTTATCACAGCAACAGAAAAGTGACTAATACAGTTATTTGGTACCAGAGAGTGGGCTGTTGGCTGTGAAGAACCTGACCATATGGACGTTTGGAGAAATGTGGAAGCCTCTGGAACTTTGGGCTAGAAAAGCTGTTGACTGGGGCTGGAGAGATGGCCTAGCGGTTAAGAGCACCGACTGCTCTTACAGAGGACCCGGGTTCGATCCCCAGCACCCACATGGCGGCCCAGAGCCGTCTGAAACTCCAATTCCAGGAGAACACCAGTTCCAGGGGAATCTGAGACCCTCTTCTGACCTCTGCGGCATTGCACGACACGGATGCACAGACTTGCATGCAGACAGTACATTCATACACATACAGAAATAAATAAAAATTAATAAAAAAAAAAGAAAAGCTGTTGACTACTTTAAGCAGAGCTTAATGGGCCATTCTAGTAGAAGCCAGGAAGAAAGCATTGCTGAAAAAAATGTAGTTACAGAAGAAAATAAAGACTTAGGCAACAACTGGGATCTTTTATCAAAGAGTCTGGCCACAGTTTGCCCACAGCCCAAATGCTTGCCTGGTGCTAAGTTGAAAAGCAATGGACTAATGTCTTTGGTGGAGGATATTTCAAGACAGCCTAATGTAGAAATGGTGGCGTGGCTATTAATGGTGAATATTATACAGATCTATAGTGAAAAAGAGCAAATGGGGCAGAAGGAAATGCAGAATGTACAGTTTGGATCTGAAAAGTACACTAGGAAGATTAAAGGTGGGGCCAAGGCATGTGAAGGAGAGGCTCCCTTTCATAAGGAGATTAAAGTGATTAAGGAGAGGCCTAGATATTTACAAGTAAACAATGGAAAAATTGAGATTAAAGTGATTAAGGAGGGGCCTTGAGATTTACAAGTAAACAACAGAAACAGTACCTTCAGGGCAAGACCACACCCAGCTAAGTCTTCAGCTTTTGAAAGGAAAATACTGAAAGGGTTTTCTGCTACAAGTTCAGGGCAGAGAAAAGTTGCAAATGCAGTTGAAATAGGCCAGGGTCCATCCCAAACTTGCAGCCAAACTTGGCAGTTTAATTCACGTGGTGCTGGCTTTAGAGGCATGAAGTTTGCAAGAGTGAAGGGGTCATCAGTTCTTCCTCCACGGTTTCAGAGAGCCACCAAGGCCAGGCAGAGTGCAGCAGGGGCGTCCCTGCATAAAGAAAGCCCTGATAGGCCATTGTACGAAGCTGTGAATATGAAGCCTGGTTGGCAGTGGAGACCCCAAGAAGACATTCTAGATGCCAGAGCTGTGAGATATTTGCCAAGGAGAGCTGCATACAGGGAGTGGTACCAGCCTAAGGAAGAGATGTATGTTGCACACAATGCTGGAAGAGCTGAGCCATCTAAGCTCTTTGGAAGTCAAGTCCCAGAAGTCACACATGGAGCTTGGTTTTTGCCCTGCTGGTTTTCGGCCTTGTTTTGGTCCAGTATTTCCTCGCTATGCCTCTATTCCTCCCTTTTGGAATGGGAATGTGTATTCAGTTCCACTGTATGTTGGGAGTATGTAATTTGCCTTTTGATTTTACAGGAACTTACAGTTAAGAGATTGACCTGTGTCTCAGAAGAGATTTTGGACTATAGACTTTTGAATAGAAATGAGACTGGTAAAGACTATGGGGACTTTTAAGGTTGGACTAAATGCATTTTGCATTTTATGTGGTCAGGAGCCTATGGGGGCCAGGGAGTGGAGTGTGGTGGTTTGAATGAGTGTCCCCCATAGGCTTTAAGTATTCAGGCATTTTGTCTCCAGTTGGTGGCACTGTTCTTGGAGGTCTTAGAAGGTGTGGCCATGCTGGAGGAAGTACGTCATTGGGGGCAGGCTTAGTGAGTTTAACAAGCCTTGCAGTCTCCAGTCTCTCTTCTCTCTTGACGGTTCTTATTGTGAGATGTGAGCCTCAGCTTTCTGCTCCAGCCCCAGCCACCATGCCTCCCACCACAATGGACTTTGATTCCCTGGAACCTTCAATCATAAGCTCAAATAAACTCTTCCTTTTATAAGTTCCCTTGGTCATGGTGCTTTATCACAGCAACAGAAAAGTGACTAACACAGAGACCATTGTGGAAGAGGGGCAGAAAGACTGTAAGAGCTGGGGCTGGTTTGTGAGCACAAGGAAGCAGAGGCTTTCAGACTACTGGAGGCTTGCACATGTCAACTTGTGGTGATGATGGCATCAGGCATGGGACCATGCCAAGTCAATTAGACAAGGTCCCAGACTGGAGCAAGAGAAATGGGTGATGGGCTGGCCCTGGACTGAGAACTATTGAAGACTGATCACTGCTGCATGAGGAGAGTATCACAGCAATGGAAGAAGCCCCAGAACACAGTTGAATGTTGGGAGCCCCTAGACTTGAGTCTAATTTGCCCTTTATCACTCCACCCAAGAAAGTCACTTGACAATTGAATAATGACTCAAGAGAGGTGTCCACCATTGTAGAACTATGCAGAGTGTTTTTGTTGCCCTAGTAATCTCCACGCTGCCTGTGCACTCCTCCCCCATATCCCGGCCCCAGCAAATACTGGTATTTTTACTGTCTCTGGAGTGCTGTCTTTTCTAGCATGTCAGAGAGTTAAACGATACTATGTTTGCTTCTCTTTAGTAATATGCATGTACGGTTTGTGTAAGGTCTTTTCATGTTTTGATAACACACTTCTATTTTAGCACTGTGTAATAGTCTACTGACTGGGTCCATACTGCAATTTATCCATCCTCTTATTAAAAGATAGCCCAGTTGCTGTGATAGCTAATTCTGATTATCAACCTGATGGGACTAACGGTGCCCAAGGCAAGAATGAGGCACTCCACTGAGTCTGTAAGAGTATTTCCAGACAGATTAACTGAGGAGGGAAGGGCCCACCCTGTGAGTGTGGATGGCACTGTCCCAGGAGCTGGGATCTCAGACTGAGTTAGAGGAGACATCGAAGAAGTTGGGTGCTTTTCTTCTTCTTCCTGGACTCCCCAGGATGTGAGGTGTTCCAGCCACATACTCTCTGTTGCCACAAAGTGCACCAGGCCTTCTCAGCCACAATGGGCTGGACCCTCAAATCATGAGGAAGAATGACCTCTTCTTCCCTTACACTGCTTCTTTTTAAGTATTTTCTCACAGCAGTGACAGAAATAACTGAGACACTCACTTCGGAGCTTAAGCCATCTTGGAAAACACTAAAAATCCATGTGCAGGTTTTATGTGAATATAAAATTTTTACTTTTTTGGACACATACTGGGATATAGGATTGCTGGATCAATCATATGACAAAAGTAGGTGTATTTAGTTTTGCAAGAAATCATCAAACTCTTTTTTTAATTTTTTAATTAAAAAAATTTTTTTCATCAAACTGTTTTCAAAGTGACTGTATCATTTCGAATACCTGTCCGGAATTCACATTCACCAGTGTATCATTTGGTGTTGTCAGTTTTGTCCATTTACCTTTAGGTCCCAGAGACTGAACTCAGGTCCTCAAGCTTGGCAAGTGCTCCCTCACCCGCTGAACCACCTTGCTAGCCCTTGACTTATAATTCTTTAAAATGATTTAAAACATTTAAAAATTTTACGTGTATGAATATACAGCCTGCATATTTATAAGTGCACCCATGTTGTGCAATGCCCATGGAGGTCAGAAGAGGGTGTGGGATTCCCCTGGAACTGGAGTTATGGATGGTTTGTTAGCCACCATGTGGGTGGTGGGAACTGAACCCGGGTCCTCTGAAAGAACAGCCAGTGCTCTTAACCAGTAAGTCACCTCTCCAGCCGCTCCCCGCAACTTATAATTCTTTACTGGCACATGATACCTATCATTTTTTCGTATGCTTAATTCCCATCAGAATTCAAGTGAGGGAAAAGACAAATCATGGGTAGAAAGAAAATATTGGCAAATAAATATTTCATAAAGGACTATAACCTGAAAATATTTTATAAAACTCAAAACTTTACAATAAAAAGAAATGACAAATTTAAAACAAGCAGAAACAGTTTTAAACAGATGCCTCATTAAAGAGCATATGTAGACGGGAACTGGACTAGTACAGTTCATCAGGCATTCTATGACGTTTGACCTAAGCAAGCACCTGCAGCCCAGTGCCACCAGCTGTTCTCCCATGTGGTCTTCCGGAGCTTTATAATTTGCGTCTTATACTTGGGTCTGTGTGTCACTTTGGCCGGTTTGGAATGGGGAGAGGGGCTGTGTCCAGACTCCTTTAGGCACGTGGACAGCGGGCCTCCCATTTGCTCAAGACTGTCTTTTCTCCTCCGTCAAAGATGAGCTGACTGTCCCTGTGTAACGCTGGCTCAGCTTTCTCTTTTGTCTTTTTTTTTTTTTTTTTTTTT
>VZQC01005157.1:2736110-2849701 GCA_009823505.1 Rhizomys pruinosus | reverse complement strand
ACTGCCCCTCCACCTTTAATCATTCTCTCCTTCAGAACTGGGTTGGCTATCTGCTAATATCCTCAAATTAACTTACTTGGATCTCCCTGGGAGTGGCCTGTGTCTGTAGGTCAAATTGAGCACAGCTGACATCATGATGATATTCAGTTTTCATGTCCAGGATTTGAACATATTTCCATCTTATTTTGTCCTCTGAGTTCTTTTATCAATTCCATGGTTTTCCTCATTTAAATCTTAAGAATATTGCTATATTTATACTTAAGATTTTCATTTTGGAAGCCAGTACAAATCATCCTGTGCCTTTAATTTAAAAATTCCACTACTCTTTGCTGAAATGGATCCAACTTCTTGAATATTTAGGCCTCTTCGGATTACTTGCTTTTCACATAGAAACAATTTAGCAGATAATGTTTCTTTCAATAAATTATTCTTTTATTTATTTATTTATTTATTATTTTTTATATGTATGAATGTACTATCTGAATGTAGGTTTGTGCACCCGTGTCGTGCAATGCTGCGGAGGTCAGAAGAGGGTGTCTGATTCCCCTGGAACTGGAGTTCTCCTGGAATTGGAGTTACAGACGGTTCTCAGCCACCATGTGGGTGCTGGGGATCGAACCCGGGTCCTCTGCAAGAGCAGTCAGTGCTCTTAACTGCTAGGCTATCTCTCCAGCCCAATAAATTATTCTTTTTCATGTAGATTTACAAAATTCTGGGCATAGAATTGTCTATAGTATTTATCATCCTTTAGCACACAGGACTTCTTTCTTTTTCCATGTCAGTAGGATTAAAGGCATGAGCCACCACACCCGGCTTCCTCTGTGGTTTTAATTAAGCGCTTTATATTACTCCCTTTCTCTCTTCTTTCAAATTGATAATCCTTTATCCCTGCACACAGTTGGCTGACCTCGTACTTGCAGTCCTCACTTACAAGGACCCCCAATCCATCTTTGGATAGCTCTGGTCTGCTTCTTGGGTGATGACAATTGCTTATAACAAAGCTTTTCCAGGCCAGACTGCCTGTCTGTGTTTTATGATGCTTGCTCTTCTGAATTGCACTGAGTTATTGCATGGGATACATTGTTGCTATTATTTTTGCAATTAACTTAATCTGACAAATTCTTCCTCTCTTCCTGTAAACTCCAGTTTCTGACCTGTGTCCTTTTCTTCTCTGCAGATGCCTTTGAAATTTCCTCCTTACTCTCTCCACTCATATTCAATATAGAGTTTAAAGTTCTTGGCTAGAGCAGAAAGATGAGAGATTTATAAGAAGGAGTAAGTCCTAATTGCCCCTATTAGCACACAGGATCCAATACTTAAAAAACCCTAAAAGCTCCATCAGAAAACTCTAAGAACTAATAAGCACTTTCAGCAAAATAGCAAGATACAAAATAAACATATAAAAATCAGGGTGAATTGGTCTTCATTAAGAGAGTTGATGGATAGATGGAGCAAAGAGCTGAACAGAGACTTCACAAGTGAGGAATTAGAGATGTCTGAGAAACATCTTAAGAAGTGTTCAACATCGCTTATAATTAAGGAAATGAAAATTAAAAACACTTTAAGATATCATCTTACTCCAATAAGACTGGCTAGGACCAAGAAAACAAATGATACCAAGTGCTGGAGAGGTTGTGGGGAAAGGGAAACACTTATCCACTGGTGCTGGGAATGTAAACTAGTTACAGCCACTATGGAAAGCAGTGTGGAGAACACTTGGAAGACTTGGAATGAACTTGCCACCTGACCCAGCATACCACTCCTGGGTATGTGCCCACAAGACTCATCTTACCACAGAGATACATGCACAGCCATGATCACAATAGCAAGGAGCTGGAACCAACCCAAGTGCCCCTCAACTGACAAGTGGATAGAGAAAATGTGGGACATCTACACAATGGAGTTCTATGCATCGGTAAAGAAAGATGACATCATGAACTTTGCAGGTAATGTTTGGAGTTAGAAGATATCATGCTGAGTGAAGTAACACAGTCCCAGAAAAACAAAGGACAAATGGTATCCCTCATCTGTGGATGCTAGCACCAATTACCTAATTGTATGGCAAACTGAGCAAAGTCAATGTGATCTGAAAACAACTGTGCTCTTATATTGCGGAATCCCTTGAAAAATAAACAAATAAAGAAAAATAAATAAATGAAACAAGAAACTTGATGGTAGATAGGCTTAAAAGTTCCATTGGATGAGCTTACACTGAGGGACCTCTGGATACACAAACTTGACTTGATAGGCCTTGAGGTATGTGACAGATTGCATAAAGCCTGTGGGCAGACTATGGGGGTTCAGATAGGGGATGGGGTCTAACTATGATTGATGCATAAAATTCAATAAAAATATATATTGAGTAAAAAACCCAGTAAACTTTCTATAGACCAAAGATGAACTCTTTGAGAGAAAAATAAATCCAGGGTCTGGGAGGGGGATTCCAGTCCATGTAGCTTCAACAACAAACAAACAACAACAAAAAATCTAAACAAAACAAAGAAACAAAAAACTAGGAATAACTCTAACCAAGGGTGTGAAAGACATCTGCACTGAAGGCTTCAAGATACCCATGGATGAAAGTGAGTAAGACACTAAAGAAGACCATGATTATGCAGAATTAATACTGTGAAAGGGTTATTTTTACCAACAGTGGTTTAGATTCAACACAATACCACCCCCGCAATCCTAATGACATTCTTTTCAAAAGTATAAAAGTAAATCCAGATTTCAGGTGGGAGGCAGAAGACCCTGCATGGTCAAAACGACTCTCAGCAGAAATAACAAAGCCAGAGGCACCACAACACTGGGCCCCAGATCATATTGTAGAGCAGTAACACAAACCACACAAGACCGACACAGAAACAGACACGTAAGCCAATGGAATATAACAGAGGACTCAGAAATAAGTCCATACCACTGTAGTCACTTAATTTTTGACAAAGGGGTAAAAGATATGGATTGGAGAGAAGACATCTACGATGAAGACTGATGGGCTGGGACAAATCTATATTTCTTTCTTTTTTTTTTTTTTTTAGTGTTGTTCCCTTTTGAAAGTGCAACTGAGATAAGTGTTAAGTGTTGTCATATTTAGGTTATTAGATAATGAAGGACTAAGTGTTCCTCAAGAACATTACCACCTACTCTAAGATATAATGCTTTGCTATTGTACATGAGACACTTATGTTAGGTGGAATTATGACCTTGCCATTGTTTGCAATTAAGCATAACATAAGGAGAGGCTATTTATTGGGTGTCAATTGACAAGGGGTGGACTTGTAATGATTAGTCCTTGGTGTCAACTTGATTGGACTAAGGAACAAATAAGAGAAAAAGGATCTTTGGATTGGACTACCTCAACCCAGATAGCCCACCACAAACATGGGCATTACCTTCTGCCAGCAGGCAGTATTAAAGGCCATGGCAAAGGGAGTTGGTCCCTTTTTTCCTGTGGCTTGCCTCTCTCTCTCACTGGTGAGTTTGTCTTGCTACTGTGATCAACCCTTCTGATCCCAGCGTGTACTGAGACTGGCAGATCTCCTGGAATCCATTGGGCCTTCAGCACCAGATTGTGACTACTGAGACATCCAGCCTTGCGGACTGAGCAGTTCCCTGGATTCTCAGCCTCTCCAGTGCAGCAAGGCTACTGTTGGACACCTTGAACTCCGTCACATGAGCAAATCAATAAATTGTATATAGCTATATATTCATCCTGTTGCTTCTGTTTCTTTAGAGAACCCTGACTAATACAGTTATTTGGTACCAGAGAGTGGGCCATGTGGATGTTTGGAGAAATGTGGAAGACTTTGGAACTTTGGGCTAGAAAAGATGTTGACTACTGTAAGCAGAGCTTAATGGGCCATTGTAGTAGAAGCCTGGAAGAAAGCATTGCTGCAAAAATGTAGTTCAAGAGGAAAATAAAGACTTAGGCAGCAACTGGGATATTTTGATAAAGAGTCTGGCAGCAGTTTGCCTGCAGCCCAAATGCTTGCCTGATGTTAATTTGAAAAGCAATGGACTAATGTCTTTGGTGGAGGATATTTCAAGATGGCCTAACATAGAAATGGTGGTGTGGCTTTTAATGATGAATATTATACAGATCTACAGTGAAAAAGAGCAAATGGGGCAGAAAGAAATGCAGAATGTATGGTTTGGATCTGAAAAGTACACTAGGAAGATTAAAGGTGTGGCCAAGTCATGTGAAGGAGAGGCTCCCTTTCATAAGGAGATTAAAGTTACTAAGGAGAGGCCTAGATATTTACAAGTAAACAATGGAAAAAGTGTAATCAAGGAGGGGCCTCGAGATTTACAAGTAAACAGCAGAAATAGTACCTTCAGGGCAAGACCACACCCAGCTTATCCTCCAACTTTTGAAAGGAAAATACAGAAAGTGTTTTCTACTCCAACAAGTCCAGGGCAGAGAAAATTTGCAAATGTGGTTAAAATAGGAGAGAGTCCATCCAGAACTTGCAGCCAAATTCTGCAATTTCATTCATGTGGTGCTGGCTTTAGAGGCATGAAGTTTGCAAGAGTGAAGGGGTCATCAGTTCTTCCTCCATGGTTTCAGAGAGCCACATAGGCCAGGCAGAGTGCATCGCAGCATCCCTGAATAAAGAAGGCCCTGATAGGCCATTGTGTGAAGCTGTGAATGTGAAGCCTGGCTGGCAGTGGAGACCTCAAGAAGACATTCAAGATGCCAGACCTGTGAGATATTTGCCAAGGAGAGCTGCATACAGGGAGTGGTACCGGCCTAAGAAAGAGATGTATGTTGCAAGCAAAGCTGGAAGAGCCAAGCCATCTAAGCCCTTTGGAAATAAATTCCCAGAAGTTGCACATGGAGCTACTGGACTTGGTGTTTGCCCTGCTGGTTTTTGGTCTTATTTTGGTCCAGTATTTCCTCACTATGCCTCTATCCCTCCCTTTTGGAATGGGAATGTGTATTCAGTTCCACTGTATGTTGGGAGTATGTAATTTGCCTTTTGATTTTACAGGAGCTTACAGTTAAGAGATTGGCCTGTGTCTCAGAAGAGATTTTGGACTATAGACTTTTGAATAGAATTGAGACTGGTAAAGACTATTGGGACTTTTAAGGTTGGACTAAATGCATTTTAAATTTTATGTGGCCTATGGGGGTCAGTGAGTGGAATGTGGTGGTTTGAATGAGTGTCCCCAGTAGGCTTTAAGTATTCAGATATTTTGTCTCCAGTTGGTGGCACTGTTCTTGGAGGTCTTAGAAGGTGTGGCTGTGCTGGAGGAAGTACGTTATTGGTTACTTAGTGAGTTTAACAAGCCTGGCGGTCTCTAGTCTCTCTCTCTGCTTCCTGTGCTCATTGCAAGATGTGACCCTCAGCTTGCTGCTCCAACCCCAACCACCATGCTTCCTGCCACAATGGACTCTGATTCCCTGGAACCATCAATCGTAAGCTCAAATAAACTCTTCCTTTTATAAGTTCCCTTGTTCATGGTGTTTTATCACAACAACAGAAAAGTGACCAATACAGATATTAAGCAACTGTCAGATATGAAGCTGGCGAAGATTTTCTCCCACTCTGTGGGTTCCCTCTTACCTTGATTGGTGGTTTCCTTTCCTGCACAGAAGCTTCCTAGTTAAATGAGGCACCATTTTTCAATTGCTGATGTTATTCCTGATCAACTGATATCCCGATTTAGAAAGCCCTTTCCTTCACCTATACTTTGTAGAGTACCGTATATATTTTCTCTGACATTTTCATCATTTTAGGTTTCATATGAGGTCTTTGGTCCAGTTGAAGTTGACGTTTGTGCAGGGTAATAGATAATAGTCTAATTCCATTCTTCAACATGTGGAGATCCAGTTTTGTCAGCAGCATTCCTTGAAGATGCTGTTTTTCCTCCAGTGTTGGTTCTTGGCATCTTTGTTAAATATCAGGTGGCTGAAATTGTATGCACTCGTATTTGATCATCTACTTTCTTCCATTGATCTACATGCCTGTATTTGTGCCAATGCCATGCTATTTTAATGAGATCTGGTATGCTAATTCCCACAGCATTGCTCTTTTATTTCAGGATTGCTTTGGATATCTGGGTTCTTTCTTGCTTCCATATGAATTTTAGAACTATTTTTCTATTTCTGTGTTTTGTTTTTCTGTACTTTACACCTTCATTTGTATTCTTTTTGTAATCATGTGAATATGGGCATTTCTTCCTTTTTTTTTTTTTTTGTCTTTTGCATTGTCACATGTTTTGTCTGTTAGGGTGGTTTGGAACACATAAATTCTGGCACCCTGCATATATCAAGTAAGGTTTCTCTATCCCCTTCAATGATGATAGAGTTTTGCTGGGTAAATTATTCTGGGTAGCTGTTGCTATTAGTTTCTTTTCTGTTGCTGTAATAAGAAACCATGACCAAGAGAATTTATAAAAGGAAGAGTTTATCTGAGCTTAAGGATCTAGAGAAATAATATTTCATCATGGGGAGGCATAGTGTCAAGAGGTGGCTGGAGCAGAGAGACTAACAACTACATCTTTAAGAGGTGCAGGAAGCAGAGGGCTGCAAGGAATCCTGCAAGGCTGGAGAACTCCCTCTGTCTGCTCCCAGTAAGTGCTTCGTCTAGCAGGGCAATACCCCTTAAAGCCTCCCCAAACAGCACCACCAACTGGGAACACAATGTCCAAATACTTGGAGCCTCTGGGGATCATTTTCATACAAATAGCCACAACATTGTGGTCATTTAGAACTTGCAGTGCTTTGCTCCAGGCCCTTGTGGCTCTTTAAATTTGCATGGGCTCTAATTTTGATGGATTTTCCTTTACATGTAACTTCTTTCCCTCTTTCACCTCTCAGTACCCTCTCTTGTGCTACGTATTTAGTGTTGTAAATATGATATGCCATGGCACATTTCTGTTCTGGTCTTGCCCAACTGCTGTTCTGTGTGCTTCTTATGTCTATGTAGGTATATCTTCCTTTCATTTAGCTAAGTTTTCTTTCCTAATTCTGTTCAGTATTGGGTCAATATCATTGACCTGTGAATCTTCTTCACTTGCCTATGATACAGAGATTTCATCTTTTCATCGTTTTTTGCATTTTCTGCATATTGCATTCCTATGGTTTTATTTATATATTACAGCTTTAGAATTCCAATTCATCAACTTTGTTATCCAGAATTTATAGTGTGCTTTCCAGCCCATTCATTCTGCTTATGAGGCTTTCTTCTGTTGTTTCTAGTTGGCTGGAGTTTTTAAGTTCCATCTTCATTTCACTTGAGTTTGTTTCACTATTTCTATCTCTTTTCTGAATTCACTTTGAAGTTCTGAATTGTCTTTGTAACTGCATTCAGCCATATGTTCGTATTTTCTTACATTTCAGTCAGAAGCTTCTTCTTAGATTTTTTTGAGCTATGAGTTGTTTTTGTCTCCTCTAAATTCATTGAATTCTTCAAACACATCATCATGGTTGTTAAATTCTATGTCCTGCCGTCCCTCTGAGTACTTCTCACTGTGGTTTTCTAGGACCAGCAGGATTTTGTGGGGATACGTTATCTTGGTTTTTAATATTATTTATACTTTTGTATTGTGCCAAGAGCATATATATTTATTTTGTTGGTTGTGAGTGTGATATGAAATTCTAGCATGTCATTATTTGGATTGAAATCTGGTTGTGTTTATATTATTGGTGTACCTTGGTTGCTCTCTACTCAGGTATGAGTAGTTAATTGGTTTGTACTTCAGGTTCTCCTTTTAGGTTGTTTATTTGTTTGTTTGTTTGTTTGTTTCTTTGTTTGAGGGCAGGATGGATCCAGCTGACTAGTCAATTGCTCTTCAACAGAGTGAATGGGGCTAAGTCCAATTTAAGACTATGGGGAGCCAGTGGCTGGGTTTTGGCCTGCTATACTTGAGTTCTCAGCCAGCGGAGGTCCTAAGTCCAAATTGGGGGGACAGGACAAGGTGAGAGGGTCTAATTACATAGGCAGAGTAGATGTGGGCCCTGGAACAGTGAGAGTCTGATTTATTTATTTTAATTTATGTGTATTAATGTTTCACCTGTGTGCATTTAAGTAGATTACATGCATGCAATTCCCATGGAGCTAGAAGTGGGTATTGAATCTCCTGGAACTATAGTCAATGACAGTTGTTAGCTGTCATGTAGGTAATGGGAACCAGATCTGTGTCTTCTGCAAGAGGAACCAGTTCTTTTAACTTTGTAGTGAGCTCTCCAGACCTTATTTTTAAAAGACCATCTAATATAGATTCTGTTGATTGGAGAGTGTGGATTTATTTTTATTTAATGTGTATGAATGTTTTGCCTACATATGTAACTGCACCATGCCATATAATGCCCACGAAAGTCAGAAGAGAGCATGAGAATCCCCTGGAAGTAGATTTATAAATGGTTGTTAGTTACCACATGGGTCCTGGAAGCAGAACCAAGGTCCTTTTAAAGAGCAACTGGTGTCCATAAGCACTGAATACTCTTTCCAGCCCCCTTATCTGTATTTTTAAATTATGAGTATTGGGTATGATTATGATGACTATGTGCATATGAGTATGGGATCCCAGAAGCCTGGTATAAGGTTTAAGATCTCCTAGAGCTGGAATTATAGTAGGTTATCGTTTACCTGAATTGTGTACTAGGAACCCAATTCAGGTTCTCTGGAAGAGCAGTTGATGCTCTCCACCACTTGCTGGAGTCCAGCTCCAGCAGGTTCAGTTCCTGAAGTGGGTGGTGAAGAAATTAATCAAATAAGACACAAAATTCTCTTTCTTTTCATGACCTGAGGAGCATCTATCTTCCCTGTTCCTGTGCAGAGGACCTTGCCAGTTTGTCACTCTGCCAATTCCTTAACCTAAGGATTACATAGAGTGCACATTTGCCTTCTCTGGTCCTGTGCAGAGGGCCTTTCGTGTTTGCCACTCTGCTGATTTCTTTCTTCTCTGCTCCTCAGATCCCGATGTTTATTTTTATATACCCTAAAACTAATACAGGTTATGAAAGTCTAAGCTAATGATGAAAAAAAAACCCAACTTCCCCGTAAATACTTTTCAGAAAATTCACACCCCAAATCATTAACATCAAAAACAGGAAAACAATCAATAATGATATAAGCATTTAGTTGAGGCATCAAAGAAATTAAAACAATAATAGTACAGCCACTCAGCTAAGCAATTTAACAGTTTTGTAGCAAAACGAAGTTAATATTAACTTTTAACTCTGAGGACAGTGTAAAAAGTGAGCTTTAAAGATTTAACAGAGATGCCGGCCGGGTGTGGTGTCACACGCCTTTAATCCTAGCACTCGGGAGGCAGAGGCAAGCCGATCTTTGTGAGTTCAAGGCTAGCCTAGTCTAAATAGCGAGCTCAGGCCAGCTGGGAACTAAAGGGAGACGCTGTCTCAAAAATACCTAAAAAAATAAAAAGAAAACAAAAAAGCTTTAACAATAGACAACTTTATTTTTCTTACTTTAGTTCCTTGTTCGCTTGACCTGTAAGCCATTTTATGGCTGGTGTAGCTTTGATTCATATCTCATTTTTATTCTGGTCATTGTTTTCCTCGGTTTCTGTTTTTTATACTTCCTGCTAAGACGATTTTCTAAAGGGTATTAATATTTGAGTCATATCACTAGAATCCACAGCCTCACTGGATTTAGTTTCACTTTGCCTTACAATCCTCTTTTTAGTTCAAACCTGACCACAAAATCAAAATTCCTTTCTTTACTTGGGCAATCTGTGCATGACACAGTTTCTGTAGAGGTCTTAATTACTACTGTATCATATTTTTAAGTTGTGTACACAGTGCCATTAATTCTCACAAAGTACTCATTTCTAGAAAAGGCAAAAGTGTCAGTTCCTCTCCTTGAGGCAGAAGCAGGTACCATAACTGCTAGAAAGCCGAAAGTCAAGCAGGCCAGAAAATAAGAATTAATATGTTAAAAAGAATTATTAACAACCAAGGTCAGTTGGAGAGCAGACTTCAACCAGACAGGACAGGTCACTGGAACTTTGTCAAGCAGTGAAACTTTCACGAATGGCTCCGCCAACCACTCACCAATCTCCCCAGCCCCTTCCTGTGACTTTTTCATGTTGAGTAATTCCAACAGGTCATCAAAAGGATCCTTTAACTATGAGTAAACATGACTGGTATTTCCACATAGTTTTCATCTCTTTTGTACTAACAGTGTGTCCAATATAAGAAAATCTATCCCGTGGCCTTATAATAAGACACTCTATAATGAGCACCACATAGCCATTCATTTCAGGCTATCAGGTAAACGCACCACGGGTGCCTGCAGAGTGAATTGATGTTTTTCTTTACACTGTGCTTTTGTAACTTTTCTCTTATGAACATAAATGTTTGGTGTAATACAGTGATGGTAGCCAAGATGCATAAATAAACAAAATTGCAAAGCACACTTCTAAGGGAATACACCTAAAATCTCTTATACCTTTAACAAAATTGCCTACATTTCTTCAAGGAATTTCTCTTCCATTCAGAGATTAGTTGTATAAAGATGTGATATTTATCACCCATCTATCACACAGCCAAACAGCTGTACCTTACAAAAATGTCACTTTTCACTTCACACACGTATACACAATCTCACATACATCCATGAGCCTCACAATTTAATGTTTGGGAAACTAACTGAAAATTATATATATATATATATATATATATATATATATACATTCAAATCAAATATGAACTGAATTGAAATGTAAAAGAAGCAGCAATACAATAACTACAGGGGACATTAATTCTTCATTCACAATAATGGTGAGATCATCCAGAAAGCAAATAAGTAAACAGTTGGTTTGGAACACACTGAGATTAAATGACTATGTAAGGCATATCAAGAAGACACTACCTACATTCTTCTCAAGTCCATGTAAAACAAGTCTCCAGGACCAATCATATATTGAACCACAAAACAAGTTTTAACAAATCCAAGAAGTTTGAAATAATATCAAGGACATTTTCTGATTACAATAGTAGAAAAACAAAAATGAAGAACTAGATAAATTTTGGAAAATTCACAAATTAAGTGGAAATTAAAGAATATGCTTCCAAGCAATCAAAGAGATCATAGAAGTTATAAATACTGCAGAAAATTAAAAAGCCTTGAGATGGACAAGACTGAAACCACAAGAGAACAAAACCTGTCAGAGATAGCTTAAATATACTTAGAGGAAAGATTATAGTTATAAATAATTTAATATCCCAAGGAACTAGAAAAATAACAAAGTTCTTAGTTTAAAGTTAACAAAAGGAAAGCAATACTAAAGCTTAGAACAGATACCAATGATCCCTGGTGTAATCAAGAATAGAATCCGGTTGGTCATGGTGGTGCACACCTTTAATCCTAGCACTTGGGGGGCTGGAGGGATGGCCTAGCGGTTAAGAGCGCCGAACGCTCTTGCAGAGGNCACTGCTGATGCCTAACGCTTACATCTTCTAATGTGTAGGAAGATGTTTTAAGTCACAGAAAGACCCTGTCTTATTTAACAAGAAAAAAAATGTATTCATGGATACGGGATATACATACCATCGCGAAACATCCGTGTCCTATACCAAAGTAAACCCTACCGAACAATTTAGTGCTGTTTAAATATATCTATATATCTAATTGCATTGTTCTTCTTGTAGGATTGCAAAGAGTATTCCCTGGCAAACGTCAGCCCATGAAAGAGAAACAGCCAGAATGTACCAGAGTGCAAGACAACCAGCTCCAGAGAAAGAGAACTGTTTTGCTTCTGCATCCACCTTGCCCCTCTTTTCTAGCCTAGGGAACAATCTGCGGAAGAGAGGGCATGGTAGAATGTAAAGGGTGCGATTGGGTGAAATTGATGCCTGAAAACTACAGCATATAGTCTGTACACTCTTTATCAACTTGCATTGAACATACAAATCCCCTGCCTACTGGATGGTGGGACCCCATGGCGCTCGTGTGGGTTTGGGCCAAACTGCCGGCAAATTGGTGTTTACATGAGGGATGCTTTTGTACTCTAAAATTATCACTTATTGCTAAAAACTATGGAAAAAACCCTGACGAGATAAAGATCAGGACATTCTATGGCAGACATCAATGACTGGATGTGGGGGTGGAGGGTGGGGAATGAAGCGGGAATATTGCCTGAAACTGAATTGGAAAATGACGGTATGAATTACCAAAGCATCAATAAATATATAATATATATATCATATACTATTATTACATATATAATATATATTCTCCATACTGATTTCCACAGTGGCTGCAAGAGTTTACAATCCAGCCAGCAGAGAATGGGGGTTTCCCCTTCCTGCATCCTCACGTGCTTCTGTCATTGTTTGCTCTCTTGATCTTAACCATTTTGACTGTGGTAAGATGAAATATTAAAAAAAAAAAATAGTTTTGATTTTTCATTTCTCTAATTAATAAAGATAATGATATTTGTGGACATGTTTCTTAACCATTTTTGTTTATTCTTTTGAGAGCTCGCTGTTTAGATCCATTCAGGTGGGAATTGATTCATTATTAATTTCCTATTTATTAAATTTTGCACATTTTACACTATAATTTGATGGTATAGAAGATCGGAGCCAGGCATGGTGGTGCACGCCTTTAATCGCTTACACTTGGAGACTCTGCTTTACAAAAAGATATAAAAAACATCAGATTTTTATTACTTTTTTTTCTTGGTTCTTTGTTTTTGAGTTTTTGTGATTATTGTAGGTGGTTTGACTGGAGTGTCCCCTCATGTTTAGAGAAATAGAATGAAGGGCGTTTCTTTAGCAGGCTTGGTAGTTTCTGGAGCCAGCTCTCCAACCCCAATGAAGCCTAGAGTTACTGAAGTCTCTCCTGGTGGCAATGAAGAGGAATGATAATCCTTGGTGCAGACATTTGAATGTAATTATGAAGATAGATCCATTGACTTCACCTAACCAACTCACCTCTTGTGAAAGTTCAAGAGAATTAGTACTCTCATTAAAACATGCTTGAAAATTCGGAAAATAAGTTGAGAGATTGTTGCTCGCGCTTGCATAAATTAATGTACACGTATAGGTTTAAATAGGGACCTCAGGGTAGGCTTCAGGTCGGCAAACACTGACATTGGTGAGGCCACGATGAGCATGGTTTCTCGTCGTTAGCATCAGGCGCGGAAAGGCACAAACAACTGATCCTATAATGAGCACTCCCGCACTGTATCTTTGGAACTGGCATAATTAATCATGGTGTTCCCAGGAACTAAATACAACTAAGAAGCCTACTAAGATTTTTTTTTTGATCTGTATAAGCAGAAAGTCTCTAGAGCAAATGACATGAAGTCAACATTGGATTGTCCGCAGTAGCAAATCCATCCAGTTAACCAGTTCCAGTCTTGAGACAGTTCACGCCCCGAACCCCCCTTGTAATGAGGGGTGGCAGGTTCATGACGAGCGAGACCTTGTCACAATACCAAAGTTTTGTTGTTTGCCTTCCTCCTGTCCTCCTCCCAGCAGGTGGACTAGCTTGCAGCATTACAGCCAACTTTTGAAACAGCCATAAAGGACAGTGGTGAAGGAAAGCTTTACAGTGGGCAGAACTTCAGCCGTTACACATGGTTGTGCATTTGCACTGGAAGGAGAAATGCACCAGAGGTTCAATTATTTACTGATTCATGCGGCTGTAGCCAATGGTTTGCGGATGGTCAGGGACTTAGAAGAAGCATGACTTGAAAATTGGTTGAGAAAGACATTTGTGGGAAAAGTATGTGGAATAGAGCTTCTGAATGGCAGAAGGATGTGAAAGATATTTGTGTCTCATATAAATGCTATCAAAAGGTGATCTCAGCAGAGGGATGAGTCATTTAATCAAATAGATCAAATGACTCCTTCTGTGGATCATTAGCCTCTTTCTCCAGCTATCACTGTTGTCGCTCAATGGGCCCATGAACAAAGTGTCATGGTGGCAGAGATGGGCTAACGTTAGCATGGAGCACCACATGACTGCACTAAGGCTTGATCTAGGCCTACAGCGCACTGTCCAGTATTCCAGACTTGCCAACAGCAGAAGACCAACACTTAGCCCCCAATATGGCACTAATTCCCAATGGGTGACCAGTCCAACAACCTCGGGTGGCAGGTTGACTACATTGGACCACGTCCATCATGGAGGGGACAGCGCATTGTCCTTACAGGAATAGAATACGTTATTCTTGTTTATGGATTTGCCTTTCCTGCATGTAATGCTTTGCCAAAACTAACATCCAGGGATTTACAGAATGCCATACTCACCATCATGGTATTCAATCACAGCATTCGCTTCGGACCAGGAACCTCACTTACACAGCCAAAGAAGTAGCGACAGTGGGCCCATGTCATGGTATCCACTGGTCTTATCCATGTTCCCATGACCTAGAAGCAGTCTGTGCTGGGAAGACGAATGTGAATGGCTCTTGAAGACACAGTTACAGTGCAAGTTAGGTAGCAATACCCTGGGGGCTGGGAAAGGTTCTCCAGCAAGCATGTATCATGCTTTGAATCAGCGACCACATATATGGTACTGTTTCTCCCTTACCAGAATCCATGGGTCTCAGGAATCAAGGGGTGGAATGTGGGAGTGATTCCACTCACTATCACCCTAGTGACCCAGTAGGTAAAATTTTTGCTTCCTGTACCCATGCAACCTTGTTGTTCTGCTGGTCTAGGAGTTTTGGCTCCAAAGGGGGGAAGTGCTTTTGCCAGGAAATACACAAATGTTCCATTGAATTGGGAAGCTAAGACTTCCTCCCTGGCCACTTTGGGCTTCTCCTGCCTTTAGCCAACAGGCTCAGGCAAGAATAACAGTAGTAGGAGGAGTGATTGATCCAGACTCGACCAGGGGGAAATTGGACTTTTTCTCCCAATGGGGGCAATCGGACAGATTAAGTCTGGAAGGCGTGAGATCTGCTGTAGGTGCCTTCTTGGTTGCTACCATGTCCTATGATTAAGGTCCATGGAAAAGCTCCAACAACCCAATCCAGACAGGACAATAAATGGCCCATTACCCTTCAGGTGAAGGTCAATGGGTTACTCCTGCCAAGGGAAAGAGCAAGGACCTGACAGAGGTGCTTGCTGCATGGTGGAGGAAATACAGAATCGGGTAGTAGAAGAAGGTACGTCTTAAATATCAGCTGAGCCTGGGATGTACAGTTGCAGAAACGTGGATTATTGATATTAATTTTGTGTCCTAGTTGGTTAAGATTGCTTGTTTATCTATATTTATATATACGTATATATATATACAATATTAGGTATAAGTATCTATGTGTGGTGTGTGTGCGTGTGTGTGTGGTGTGTGTTGTGTGTGTGCTAGTTTATATTACGCGTACTTGTGTTGTGTCCTGTGAGAAGTGCAACGAGATATGTGTTAATGTTGTCATATTTATGTTATTGATCTGAAGGGACTTAAGTGTCTTCTCAAGGACATTACCCCACTTCTAAGATAATGCTTTGCTATGCAAATGAGACACTTGTAACATGTTAAGAATTATACCTTGCCATTTTTCACAACTGACATTAAAGCATAACACAAGGAGAGCTTTTATTGGTGTAAAGTTGACAAGGAGTGGACTTTTAATGATTAGTCCTTGGTGTCACTTGATGGACTAAGGAACAAATAGAGAAAAAGGATCTTTGGATTGGACTACTCTCAACCCAGTAGCCACCACAAACATGGGCATTACCCTTCTGCCAGCAGGCAGATATTAAGGCCATGGCCCAAATAGGGAGTTGGTCCCTTTTTTCTGTGGCTTGCCCTCTCTCTAACTGGTGAGTATTCTTGCTGCTGTGTATCAGACCCTTCATGATCCCAGCGTGTACTAGAGAATCTCCTGGAATCCATTGGGCCTTCACACCCAGATTGTGACTTACTGCAGACAGCCAGCCTTGCAGAACTGGAGCAGTTCCCATGGATTCTCAACCTCTCAGCGGGAGGCACTACTGTTGGACTCCTTGAACATCCTTACACATGCAGCCAATCAATAAATTGTATATAGCTATATATTCATGCTGTTGCTTCTGTTTCCTTTAAGAACCCTGACTAATACGAGTGGCTTTTGGTTACCAGACAGTGAGCCATGTGGAGTTTGGAGAAATTGGAAGACTTTGGAACTTGGGGCTTAGAAATATGTTGACTACTGTAAGCAGAGCTTAATGGGCCATTGTAGCTAGAAGGCCTGAAGAAAGCATTGCTGCAAAATATGTGTTCAGAGGAAAATCAAGGACTTAAAGCAACAAAGAACATTGAAAAAAAAAAAAGGTCCTGGAGCAGTTGGCCCTGCACGACCCAAATGCTTTGCTGATGTAATTTGAAAAGCATGGACTAACTTTGGGGAGGATATTCAACGATGCCTCAACTCTACATAGAATGTGGGTGGCTTTTAATCTATGAATATGGTTCACAGATCCCAGTGAATAAAGAGCAGATGGGGCAGAAGAAATGCAGAATGTACTGGTTTGGATCTGAAAAGTACTAGGAAGATTAAAGGTGTGGCCATCATGTGAAGGAGGGCTACCTTTATCGAGGAGATTAAAGTTACTAAGGAGAGGCCTAGGATATTAACAGAGTAAACAATGGAAAAAGTGTATCAAGGAAGGGGCCTCGAAGATTACCAATTAACACAAGAGAAATAGATCTTCAGGGCAAGACCACACCCAGCTTTGCCTACCAACTTTTGAAAGGAAAATACAGAAGTGTTTTCTACTCCAAACAAGTCGAGGGCAGAGAAAATTTGCAATGTGGTTAAAATAGGAGAGAGTCCATTCCAGAACTTGGCAGCCAAATTCTGCAATTTCATTCATTGTTGCTGGCTTTAGAGGCATGAGTTTTTGCAAGAGTTAAGGGGTCATCCAGTTCTTCCTCCATGTTTTCAGAGAGCTGCAGAGGCCAGCAGAGTGATCGCCAGGATCGTTCCTGCTTAAGAAGCCTGATAGGCCATTGTGTGAAGACTGTGAATGTGAAGCCTGGCTGGAAGCTGGAGACCCTCAAGAAGACATTCAGTGCCCAGACTGTGAGATCATTTGCCAGAGAGACTGCATACAAGAGTTGTACAAGCCTAAGAAAGGATAGTATGTTTCAAGCAAAGCTGGAGAGCCAGCCATCTAGCTTTTGAGAATGAAGTTCCCAGAATTGGACTTGGAGCTACTGGCTTGGGTTGCCTGCGGTTTTTGGTTACTTTTGGTCCAGATATTTCCTCATATGCCTATCCCGCTTTTGGAATGGGAGATGTGTATCAGTTCTCACTGTACTGTTGGGAGTATGTAATTTGCCTCTTGCTATATATTACAGGAGCTTACAGTTTACAGAGATTGCCTGTGTCTCAGAGAGATTTGGATAATAACTTTTGAATAGAATTGAGAACTGGTAAAGACTATTGGGATTTTAAAGGGTTGGACTGAAATGCATTTTTAAAATTTTTATGTGGCCCTATGGGGGGCAGTGAGTGGATGTGGTGGTTTATGAGTGTCCTCCCAGTAGGCTTTAAGTATTTCAGAATTTTGTCTTCCAGTGGGTGGCACTGTTCTTGACGGTTCTAGAAGGTGGTGCCGTGCTGGAGGAAGTAGCTTATTGGTTATATTAGTGAGTTTTAACAAGCTCGTGGTCTCCTAAGTCTCTCTCTCTGCTTCCTTGCTCATTGCAAGATGTGACCTCAGCTTGCTGCTCCCCCCCAAACACCATGGCTTCCTGCCACAATGGACTCTGATTACCTTAAACCATCCAATGTAAGCTCAAATAAACTTCTTCACTTATACAGTTGACCATTGTTCATGTGTTTTATCACAACCAACAGAAAATGTGACCAATACCCCCGGGGATATTAAGGCAACTGTCAGAGTAGAAGCTGGTGAGATTTTCTCCCACTCTGTGGGTTTCCTCTTTTTTAATCTTGATTTTTTTTTTTTTTATTGTTTTCCTTTTCTGTTCACGTTTATTCTAGTTAATGAGGCACCATTTTTCAATTGCTGATGTTATTCCTGATCAACTGATATCCCGATTTAGAAAGCCCTTTCCATTACCTATACTTTGTAGAGTAGCCTATATATTTTTCTGACATTTCATCATTTTAGTTTCATATGAGGTCTTTGGTCCAGTTGAAGTTGACGTTTGTGCAGGGTAATAGATAATAGTCTGAATTCCATTCTTCAACATGTGGAGATGCCAGTTTTTGTCCGCACGCATCCTGAAGATGCGTTTTTCCTCAGTGTGGGTCTTGCACTCTTTGTTACATATCTAGGTGGCTGAAATGGTTCACACCGTATTTGATCATCTTACTTCTTCCATTGATCTACATGCCGTGATTTTGTGCCAATCCATGCTATTTTAAATGAGATCTGGTATGCTATTCCCACCAGCATTGCTCTTTTTATTTCAGGTTGCTTTTGGATCCCTTTCCCCCTGGGGCATTCTTTCTTGCTTCCATATGCATTTTAGAACCTATTTTCTATTTCGTGTGTTTTGTTTCTTATTTACACCTTCATTTGTCTTCTTTTTGTCAATCAGGAATATGGGCTCTCTAACTTTTTTGTTCTTCTTTTTTTTTTTTTTTGTCGTTTGCATTGTCACAGTTTTGTCTGTTCGGGTGGTTTGCGACACATAACTTCTGGCACCCTGCATATATCAAGTAAGGTTTTCTCTATCCCTCAATGCTGCATCAGCAGTTTTGGGGTTACCTTTCTGGGTCGAACTGTTGCTATTGTTTTCTTTTCTGTTTGCTGTCTAAGAACACCTGACCACGAGAATTTATCCGAAGCGGAGTTATTGAGCTAAGAATCTAGAGAAATAATATTTCATCCTGGGGATGCATATGTCCAGAGGTGGTGCGTCCGCGAGAGCTAACCACTACCTCTTTCAGCAGGTGCCGGCCGCAGAGGCTGGCAGGTCTGCACAGTTGGGAACTGCCCTCTGTCCAGTGCCCTGCAACCTGTTGTCCATAAGTGCTTCGTCTAGCAGGGCAATACCCCTTTAAAGCTCCCAAACAGACGCCCACGCAACTGGGAACACAATGTCCAAATACTTGGAGCCTCTTGGGGATCATTTTCCATACAAATAAGCCACACATTGTGTCATTTAGAACTTGAAGTGCTGTGCTCCAGTTTTTCTTGCTTGGTCTCTTATTGCGCAGTGAGCACTTGAATTTGATGGATTTTCTTTACATGTAACTTTCTTTCCCTCTTTCACCTCTCCAGTACCCTCTCTTGTGGTTACGTTATTTAGTTTGGTTTGTAAATATGATATGCCATGGCACATTTCTTCGGTCTTGCCCAACTGCTGTTCTGTGGCTTCTTAGGGTCTATGTATGGTATATCTTCCTTTTCATTAGCTAAGTTTCTTTCCTAATTCTGTCAGATTGGTCCAATATCATTGAACTGTGACTCTTCTCACTTGCCTATATACAGAGATTTATCTTTTCATCGTTTTTTTGCAATTTTCTGCATTATTCCATTCCTATTGGTTTTATTTTATATTACAAGCTTTAGAATTCCAATCCATCAACTTTGTTATCCAGAATTTATAGTGTGTTTCCAGCCATTCATTCTGCTTATGAGGCTTTCTCTGTTTGTTTCCTAGTTGGGGCCTGGAGTTTTTAAGTTCCATCTTCATTTCACTTGAGTTTGTTTCACTATTTCTATCTCTTTTTAATTCCTTTGAAGTTCTGAATTGTCTTTGTAACTGCATTCAGCCATATGTTCGTATTTCTTACATTCCCCTTCCCTCATACGTTTCCTATTTTTTTTGGATCTCTGGATTGTTTTGTCTCCTCTAAATTCCATTTCATTCTTCCCCACACACATCATCATGGTTCTTATCTTCCTTGTCTCTGTCTCTCCTCTGATCACTTCTCCTGTTGGTTTTTCTAGGTACTTCTGTCGGATTCTCTTTTGTGGTTTGTGTATACTTATATTGTATTTAATGTAGTGTGAGCATATTACTATTCTATATTGTGGTCGCTGTCTATTAGTTGTGGTGTGAATTGTGAATCCTTCTCGCTGATCTCTTGAGTGAACTCTGCCCTCATTTAGTCTCCTGAGCTGTACTATGTCCTCTACGTCAGCTGATAGGGTAATGGTTTGATGTATTAAGGAGATACAGACAAACGGCAGCCAACAGACAAATTAGGCGTGAATATCTGTTGTATCGCCGTGTCTCGCCCTTGAGCGATAGTCTTTTCTCTGGTTTGAATGTGTACTGGGCGCTTATCGTTGAGTGAATTGGTTTGTACTTCAGGTTCTCCTTTTAGGTGTTTATTTGTTGTTTGTTTGTTTGTTTCTTTGTTTGAGGGCGCAGGATGGATCCAGCTGACTAGTCAATTGCTCTTCAACAGAGTGAATGGGGCTAAGTCCAATTTAAGACTATGGGGAGCCAGTGGCTGGGTTTTGGCCTGCTATACTTGAGTTCTCAGCCAGCGGAGGTCCTAAGTCCAAATTGGGGGGACAGGACAAGGTGAGAGGGTCTAATTACATAGGCAGAGTAGATGTGGGCCCTGGAACAGTGAGAGTCTGATTTATTTATTTTTTTATTTATGTGTATTATTCTTTCACCTGTGTGCATTTAAGTAGATTACATGCATGCAATTCCCATGGAGCTAGAAGTGGGTTATTGAATCTCCTGGAACTATAGTCAATGACAGTTGTTAGCTGTCATGTAGGTAATGGGAACCAGATCTGTGTCTTCTGCAAGAGGAACCAGTTCTTTTAACTTTGTAGTGAGCTCTCCAGACCTTATTTTTAAAAGACCATCTAATATAGATTCTGTTGATTGGAGAGTGTGGATTTATTTTTATTTAATGTGTATGAATGTTTTGCCTACATATGTAACTGCACCATGCCATATAATGCCCACGAAAGTCAGAAGAGAGCATGAGAATCCCTGGAAGTAGATTTATAAATGGTTGTTAGTTACCACATGGGTGGAAGCAGAACCAAGGTCCTTTTAAAGAGCAACTGGTGTCCATAAGCACTGAATACTCTTTCCAGCCCCCTTATCTGTATTTTTAAATTATGAGTATTGGGTATGATTATGATGACTATGTGCATATGAGTATGGGATCCCAGAAGCCTGGTATAAGGTTTAAGATCTCCTAGAGCTGGAATTATAGTAGGTTATCGTTTACCTGAATTGTGTACTAGGAACCCAATTCAGGTTCTCTGGAAGAGCAGTTGATGCTCTCCACCACTTGCTGGAGTCCAGCTCCAGCAGGTTCAGTTCCTGAAGTGGGTGGTGGAGAAATTAATCAAATAAGACACAAAATTCTCTTTCTTTTATGACCTGAGGAGCATCTATCTTCCTGTTCCTGTGCAGAGGACCTTGCCAGTTTGTCACTCTGCCAATTCCTTAACCTAAGGATTACATAGAGTGCACATTTGCCTTCTCTGGTCCTGTGCAGAGGGCCTTTCGTGTTTGCCACTCTGCTGATTTTTCTTCTCTGCTCCTCAGATCCCGATGTTTATTTTTATATACCCTAAAACTAATACAGTTATGAAGTCTAAGCTAATATGAAAAAAAACCCAACTTCCCCGTAAATACTTTTCAGAAAATTTACACCCCAAATCATTAACATCAAAAACAGGGAAAACAATCAATAATGATATAAGCATTTAGTTGAGGCATCAAAGAAATTAAACAATAATAGTACAGCCACTCAGCTAAGCAATTTAACAGTTTTGTAGCAAACGAAGTTAATATTAACTTTTAACTCTGAGAAGTGTAAAAAGTGAGCTTTAAAGATTTAACAGAGATGCCGGCCGGGTGTGGTGTCACACGCCCTTAATCCTAGCACTCGGGAGAGCAAGCCGATCTTTGTGAGTTCAAGGCTAGCCTAGTCTAAAAGCGAGCTCAGGCCAGCTGGGAACTAAAAGGGAGACGCTGTCTACAATACAAAAAAAAAAAAAAAAAAAAAAAGCTTTAACAATAGACAACTTTATTTTTCTACTTTATTCCTGTTCGCTTGACCTGTAAGCCATTTATGGCTGGTGTAGCTTTGATTCATATTCTCATTTTTATTCTGGTCATTGTTTTCCTCGGTTTCTGTTTTTTAACTTTCTGCTAAGGGATTTTCTAAAGGGTATTAATATTTGAGTCATATCACTAGAATCCACAGCCTCACGGACTTAGTTTCACTTTTACAATCCTCTTTTTAGTTTCAAAACTGACCACAAAATCAAAATTCCTTTCTTTTATTGGGCAATCTGTGCATGACACGTTTCTGTAGAGGTCTTAATTACTACTGTATCATATTTTAAGTTGTGTACACACGTGCCATTATTCTCACAAGTGACTCATTTCTAGAAAAAGGCAAAAGTGTCAGTTCCCTCCTTGAGGCAGAAGCAGGACCATAACTGCTAGAGAAGCCGAAAGTCAAGCAGGCCAGAAAATAAGAATTAATATGTTAAAAAGAATTATTAACAACCAAGGTCAGTTGGAGAGCAGATTCAACCAGACAAGAAGGTCACTGGAACTTTGTAAGCAGTGAAACTCACGAATGGCTCCGCCAACCACTCACCAATCTCCCCAGCCCCTTCCTGTGACTTTTTCATGTTGGTAATTCCAACAGGTCATCAAAAGGATCCTTTAACTATGAGTAAACATGACTGGTTTCACATAGTTTTCATCTCTTTTGTACTAACAGTGTGTCCAATATAAGAAAATCTATCCCGTGGCCTTATAATAAGACACTCTATAATGAGCACCACATAGCCATTCATTTCAGGCTATCAGGTAAACGCACCACGGGTGCCTGCAGAGTGAATTGATGTTTTTCTTTACACTGTGCTTTTGTAACTTTTCTCTTATGAACATAAATGTTTGGTGTAATACAGTGATGGTAGCCAAGATGCATAAATAAACAAAATTGCAAAGCACACTTCTAAGGGAAACACCTAAAATCTCTTATACCTTAACAAAATTGCCTACATTTCTCAAGGAATTTCTCTTCCATTCAGAGATTAGTTGTATAAAGATGTAATTTATCACCCACTATCACACAGCCAAAACAGCTGACCTACAAAAAATGTCACTTTTCACTGCACACACGTATACACAATCTCACATACATCCATGAGCCTCACATTTAATGTTTGGGAAACTAACTGAAAATTAATATAATATATATATATATATATATATATTATATATATTATATATATAATTCATTTATATAATATATATTATAATATAGATATAAAATATTATCTTATATATATATATAATAAATATTATATATATAATATTATATTATTATAAATATATAATATTTATTATATCAATTTCTATATAAATAAATTTATATATATATCTAAAATATATTATATACTATAATTGCTCCTGGTGTCTGTTTATTGTTCCTTGTGAAATCAATACTGAAGTATCTGGGACAAAGCCCATTTTATCCAAGGACTTGGTGAATTATATAATGTGCTGATGTAGTGTTCTAGATTTATATATTATCTTTTTCAGTAACACGCATAAATTCTAAGAGCAGTTGATGAAAGGATGAAAATAAAATAGTCCACATTTTTCTTAAATATTAGATGCTATTGGGCATAAAAAAGTGGTTGTTAGTGACAAAATAAGTACTGAGTAGATAAGATTGGAGCTACAATGACATCCTAGTAAGTGCTTTGATTCCTGTCTACTTTCATTGTATCTGATATCATCTCTCCAAATCTAGATTGTAGTTTTGAATGGAAATCTACTTTCCTCTAATGATTTCTTTCTTCCTTCCTCTTCAGCAGCTCTGTACACTTTCACAAACTTCTTTGTCTTTCAACTATCTTCCCTATATATCAATTAACTGGCATTTGTCAATATTTCCTATGTGCCATGCAAAAATTCAAACTTTGTGAATACAGCAATAGACAAAAGAGATGTAAGTCCGTTTTTCTGTCAATGTGCTAATTTTTTTTTTTTTTTTTTTTTTTTTTTAGTCTTTTTGGGACCTAGGGTCAGGGTCTTCCTGTAGCCCCAGCTGTTCTGGAACTCACTCTGTAGACCAGGCTGGCCTTGAACTCAAAAAGGTCCGCCTGCCTCTGCCTCCCAAGTGCTAGGATTAAAGGCGTGCACCACCACGCCCAGCTTCGACGTGTTAGTTTTTAGTGTGCTTGACATCCCTCATGGCTGTTTGTGATGTGCACTATTATAGCATTCTAGGAAATATCTCTGTCTATCCTAAATATATGTGTGTGTGTGTGTGTGTGTGTGTGTGTGTGTGTGTGTGTGTGTGTGTGTGTGTGTTTGAGACACGGTCTCCCTTTAGTCCCAGCTGGCCTGCAGCTCACTCTGTAGACCAGGCTGGCGTTGAACTCACAAAGATCCGCCTGCCTCTGCCTCCCAAGTGCTGGGCTTAAAGGCGTGCACCACAATTTTTTAATAACTTCATAGCCATTTTGGTATGTAATCTGTCCTCAATCAATCCTCACAGAACCAATCATTTAGAAACCTTCCTGTGTATCTATTTTTCATGAATTCATAAAATCCAGTGTTAGTGGATCAGGGACTTTGAAATTTGGCCACTGATTTCTTTGTACATTTAATTCACTTGGCACATTTTCAGAAGTGCTAACAACTATTGAGTCTTTCAGAGAACATTAATCTTCCCAACTGGAAAAGATGGAGGAAAGCAAGTGGACTGGGTTCTTAACCTACAGATGACCATACAATGCTTATCGACCAGTTATATCATTCATTCCTTCTTATTTCAATCAATTTTAAGAAAAAAAAAGTCTGCTCCCCCTATTCAGAGGCGTTGTGAAAACACTATTCTTTTACTTCTAATGATAAAATAAACATCCCAGAACATTATACTCTCTTTTTTTTTTAGTTCTGACAATGATTTCATCACTGAAGAAAATGGTACCAGTCTTATTTTATTTCAAGAAATGCTGATATTGTATATAGATATAGTGTGTGTTGTACACCAGTTTCTGTGTCCCCATGTCAATCTGTGGGTGGGAAGGTGGGGTGGTAGGTATCCATGTCCTACAGGACACATGTAAGACATCAGGGGACAGCTAGTAGGATGAAGTTTTCTCTTTCCAACATGTGGGTCTGAGAGAACTAACTCATATCATCAGATATGGCAGTGAGGACCTTTGCCCATCCGGCCATCTCACCAGCACTATCTCAAGAGCACACCGCCTACTTCTATTGAACATGGAACTTGTACTGCTTTGTAACATGGCAGCAAAAGGAGAAGAGCAAGGAAACAACCCAGGCTTGGTGACAAAATACGTACATAACAAAGCCATTCACAATCTTAGACACACCCAGGAATGATGGCAATCTATGCAGAAGGACTCTGTCTCTTATTAGTCGTATTTCTCAACACCTTCCCATTAGGGATTAAATTTTCCATACACAACTTTGGGATCGACAATACAACCCAATAAATTCGTAAAATCTAAAGGCCACATGTGATAGCACAAGATATATACAGGGTTACTGTGGTGCAAAAATGTCCTTATTTAATATCATATCAATTCATCATAGTTCAGATAACTTCGCTAAACTCCATTGTGCATAGCCAAGTGATATGTCTTTGGTAAAGATGCAATACTTCTAGAAAGGTAGAAATGGAAAGATAAAAATTATTAAAACAGGGCCTGGAGAGATGGCTCAAAGGTTAACAGCACTGGATATTCTTGCAGAAGACCTGGGTTCAGTTCCCAGCAGTCATCTAGCAACTAACAACACCCATAACTCCAGCTGCAGAGGCTCCACTGCCATATTTTGAACTCAGCCAGAAATACATGACCTAGGTGCATGTACATGCATGCAGGCAATCCACTCATACACATAAAATAAAAATAATAAAATTTTTTTAAATTTTAAAGTGGGGAAAATATTAAATGTATTTCCTGATAGTTATTAGTACTATTTTAAAATGAAACTGTCATTTCTATACTTCATAGACACCCCTCTTATGCTGACATTTTTTTCTGATGGTCATGGCTCACATGGGCAACATAGACAGAGAATCATGAGAAACCATTGCCATCACAAGGCTCACTAAAGTTTAGGAGCAGAACATGAAATATCTTATTGGCCTAGAAGTACAGAGTCACAAAGTGATTTACATAGAGAAAAAGATTACACTTTCTACACATTGAAAAATCCTCTCCATCCTCCACTCCTAACCTTCTTCCTCTTGTCTTTTTAGAGAAATGATCACAGAATGAACCTTATCACAACTGTGAATTTAACTCTGAGTTCAGGGATCATCTTTTCGAAGGTCTCATATGATAACCTCATCTGACTTGATGCATTTTTACATTTCTTACATCATTCAGATACTTCCTTTTAAAACCGAATATGCCCCATAGGGATTTAAGCTCTCACATTTATTTCCAATTTAGCAGAATTGTATCACTTTCTCTCAGTATTCTTATACCCAGGGTGGAAAAGATCATTCAATTTTAAAATTATACAGACCAAATCTACATTTGGCATAACTGAAAAAACAAAGATATGGCAATTCATCACTGTCATCAAGAAAGAAGACTGTCCAAATGTTGTAAGACTAAAATAGTTTATCAGCAATAAGTAGCTTTGTTTTGCTTTTATTGAATTTAGTTTTGTGATTTACATACAATGATTTGCTGGTATTTAGATACCCTCCCCTATTGATACCTCACTTCATTGCTCTTCAATGAATTTAAGCTAACATAGTCTATTATCACACACACACACACACACACACACACACAAACACCCACACACCCCATTATCTAATATATTATATATATATATATATATATATATATATATATAGGGCAAGTGACCAAAATTAGCATAAATTTCCTTTGGTACTAGTTGATTCTTATTCTATTTTTTTTGGGGGGGGGAGGCTTACAGCACTTGATTTAAGTTGCCCAAATTGAAGAATACTACATTAAGTATTGGAGACATATTGTTGTTTGTAAATATTTCAGTATAATTCAACTAACCTCCTTTAAAAAGTTTACATATTCCTTGATTCTGGTAAAACTACTAAATTCGGTATTTCAGTAATATTGTTCTCGCAACATTTGTCCAGCTTACGTGTGTTCTACTGCAGAAATGGGTCACTCTGGGAACCCCTAGATCCACCCTTTTCATAGCATCTGATATTAACTCTGCTCTGTGACAGTATCACGGACTTTTTTCCTGGGATTATAAATTGAATAGTTTTGTTCGTATTTTACACAAAACCCCCTTTAAAAAAAAGGTTAGCAATCCACTTTTGAATAGAAGGTGTTTTGGAGAGAAGTATTTGTATTTCTGAGAGTGTCTGGTACTTTAGATCTCACAGAGGACACTGCGAAGAGCCTGACAGTGTTTATCTAGGAGCTTGTTTGGGTGTTTGTTGTTGCTTTTAGTCATAGCTTAAAGGAAGTGAGAGTCAAGTAGATCCTATTAGCCATTTCCTGTGACAACCCTCTTTTTCCTTTATTCGAAACTAAATTGATACTTCGTTTTTTGTGTGTGGGTATGTAGGGTAGAGTCCTCTGCAGGATAAATACTGGAAAAGGCTTTCTTTGAAGAAGAATATGATGCCTGCTATTTATCTGAACTAGATAAAATTATCCATAGAATCTTTCTCCTTCCAAATGCTGAAAGGCCATTTATTCCCATGAATGATCAGTTGACACTGACTTTTATCCCTTTAGGAGCAGCAAGCTTCATAGATTAAAGGGAGGATTGTTCAGGATCTGGAAAGATTGGTCCTATGGAGTCTTTGTATCCCTTTTTTTACAACTTCTAACATGGTTGACACCTCATGGGAAGGACAGAAAAGAAGCCCCTATCAAGCTCGAGGTGAGGGGGATATTTTCAGTTATATGATGAGAAGGATTGTGCAGGTTTGAAAACACATTTCTTTAATGTTTCAAAAAATAGTCTTGTTCTAAGGTTGGCCTTTGCAGTGTTGCCTGCATTTATCCTCCAGTCTCATATCTGACCTCAGTCTGTCTTTACCAGGATCCTAGGTTTTTATTTGGTGGGAAGCAAAATAATAGCTCCTCAAAGACATACATGTCCTAATACCAGAACCTGTGAATGTAATATTCTGAAAGGAATTAGAAGATATGATTTTATCAAGGTTTCCATCTGAAGAGGTAATAGAAGATCACTTATTTGATCCCAGTCTAATCATATAGGCCTTTAAAATCACAGACCACTTCACTCTATCAGAAAAAAATTTTATGGAGAAACAGATGATCCACATTACTGGTTTTGGAGATGGAGGTAGGAAGCCACAGGACAAATATAGCATTTCTCAAAAATGGTAAACATTATTAATGGTAAGAAAATGGCATTTTTCCTGGTAGGCCTTGAAAGAAACCAGCCAGACTCTGCCTTAAGTTTGTCCCAAACTTTTGACCACATAGAATTGCAAAATAATAAATTAGTGTTTTTAATCTACTGAGTTATAATTTGTTATTGGAGCAGTGGGACTTTCACCTGTGCACTGGAAGTGTGGCAATCTAGAAGGTTCTCTGTGTAGGAGCTGAGGTTTAGTTAGATTAGATTCCAAAGCCTATTGGTTCTTGTTTTTCCTTTATTTTTTTCCCTGCTGAACTGTGCTGTCTCTGATTTGATATGCAGAATTAAGCATGTACCCAGTTGACCTGGGGTATATGCCTCTCCCCAGTAGTAATCTGTCTCCAACATTTCCTAAGCTAGGGCCAGTGCCTGCCCATTTTCCTTGCTAAACTCTGGACTGATTAAATTAACATGGGTTTTGTGCCCTTGTACCCAACACCATCATTGCCACAAGTTCACATTTGCAAGCTCCCAGTGGTCTGAAAGCCAGTTTCTGTATTCGTGGGCATGGATGGGGAAGGGGCCTAAATTTGATTAAGAACTGTTTTATGAAATCTACAAAAGCTCAGTAAAACCTGAAGAAAATATTAAGCATATAACAACCTGTTCCAAGGAATCATATATCATTATTCAAATGGTCCACATGTGACCAAAGAAGTAACATAGTGCTTGGGTTAAGAACAGGGACTTCTGAATGGACTAAACCTCTCTGGTAGCAACAGGCTTTGACAAGTTACTACCCGCATGTGTTGGGGACAGTTGCTTACCTATCTCATCTTTGATTTTCTTGTCTGCACATTGGGAATATTCATTATATCATAAGTCCATAGTGATAATTTATACATTAGAAAATTATTGGGTTTAGCACATGATACTCAGTACTGAGTAATGGGTGCTGTTAAGGCTGTGGTCCTTTCTCATAGCTTAGTTAATGAAGAGCAATTTACTAGTGAATCAGAGTTTTGTGATACAGCTTTCTCCAAAAAGTCTTTATCCCTTTTTAAATCTCTCAGCAAAGATGTGTGTGTCTCTAGGTCATTGTTCTTATAACAGCATGCATAAGACCCATGCTGACTCAGTAATTTACCTTATGTAATCATAACATCTTGGGCATAGTATCCATTTTCAATTTGTAATAGGATTATTTGTATCTCCCACAGTACCTGATAAATGATTTTCCAAGCACAGCTGCTTCTTGGTAAATCTCTCCCTAGATGGACAAGTCCAGAGTCCTCCTCTGACAGAACTTCTGAAGTGTATCTTGTATATTCTTCAGCTCTCTAGACTAAAACCAGTATCAATGATTCTTTCAACCTTACCACCAGTTCACCCACCCTGGAAACCTCTCTGCAGAATGCCTGGCTCTTCTGGAGAGATAAATTCAAGACTCTGGGTACTTCTGCTGATTTCCATAGGGGTGGGAATTTTTCTAATGGAAAAGTCAAACATTTCTAAGGAGCCAGAGTCTCTACAAACCTAACTACTATTTTAAAATCCTATTCTTTGTTTTTGATAGTCTTAGTATGTGAGGCATTTGTCAGAGAATGGTTATCACTGTGGAATGAAATGATTAGCAAAATTTTTGAAGCTATCGGGGAAGAAAAATTTTAATGCGATTTGAGGTCAATATAAATAGAGAGATCTGTGAACCTAACCTTTCCTTTATGAGGAAAAATTTCCTAGTGGACAGTCTCATGTCTCTCTCTTGCTGTTTAATTATCTATACATTTACAAGTTGGGGTATAGAGCAATTATACTTTGGGGAATGGGCCAAATTTTGTTTATTTTATTTTATTTATTGTTTTTATGTTACATGGCTGGATCTGTGTAAGTGAATCCATGTCATGCAAAGCCTGCAGAGGCCAGGAGAGGGTGACAGATACCTGGAACTTGAGTTAGATGTCATTTGAGTACTGGGAATCAAGCCCAAGTCCTCTGGAAGAACAGAGAAGCAAGTATTCTTAACCACTGAGCCATCTCTCCAGTCCCTGTTTTTATATTTCAATGTAATCATCCTCTATATAGTTTCAGCAGGAAGGTGAGCTTCAATAATCATGATGACAAAAAAAGGAAAAAAAAAAAAGAAAAGAAAAGGAAAACAGTCAGCTTTTTATCCTCTCATAACAAGCCTGAGCTGTCTTCCCAGTCTTGTAGGTAGTGGTCTAGTATTGGTTCACTTTGTGGTCTTTGTGCTTGGGGTGGCAACAGCTGTCAGGAATGTGAGTCAGAACAAAAGTACTTACCTCATTGCCAAGGAGGAAAGGACATAAAGGAATGACTGGGTGTTGCCCTGCTCCATTCAGTGATATACTTTTAATAACCTGAAGACCTTCCCCAGGATCTCTCACCCTGAAGGTCCACCATCTCTCTTTTAGATTTGCAAAAGTCAAATATTTGACATGTTGCACCTAATGTTTGGAATTTGAAGCTTCACATGACACATAGGAAAGGTATTAAGTTGGAAAACTGGAGTAACTCTTATGGGTTAATACAGGGCATAATAGATGCTTTATATAGATTCAGATCTGAGAGATTCAAGAGTACAATAACCATGAAATCATTTATGAAACTTAAAGCAGCCCTCTCTCTTATAAGATGTTTGGTTATTCCCTAGAAAAAGATCTTGTTTCTGAGACTGAAAAGAATATTTTAGTTCTAGTCTTAACCTTTAATTCTATAGTTAGAAAAATAGATTTAGAGATATGTGAGTCAAGCAAGTCTGGAGAATGAGTCAGTGGTGGCATTATTCAAGAAAATTTCCATTTGTACCCAAAGGACATTGTGACTGTCATGTACTGCTGTAGAAACAAAATTCATGCATCCCAATAGTTTGATTCACACAATACTTACTCCTAATAATAAAATAAAATAAATAGTATATAACAGACATAGATTTTCTTCTTTAATAGATAGACACAAAAATAATTAACAAAATATTGGGAACTCAGGACTGGAGAGATGTCTGAGCAGGAAGAAGTGCTAGATTCCAACTTCCAACCCAGACTACTGACTACTGGAATTCCATGTGGTGGAAGGATTCCAAAAGATGACTTCTAACCTCTCTCTTTTCTCTCTCTCTCTCTCTCTCTCTCTCTCTCTCTCTCTCTATATATATATATATATATATATATATAATATATAATATATGCTGTAAAAATATACATGGCCTCTCTCTTCTCTTTTCTTTCTTTCTCACATACACATACAAGACTGTAAAAAATAACTAGAATTGCAAATATTTGGAAATAGTCAACGAAACATTTATTATTTATGTAAATTTTTGAGATGTGTAAAAATTGGATCTAAGTTTTCCTTTTTAAGTTGTTTTAACCAATACATAAAACATAAAGCATACACATATTAATATTACATAATTCTTTTGTTTCATTTTGTTATGTTTTTGAAACTGTAAATGTAGACCAGGCTGGCCTATATCTCACAACAATCCACCTGTCTCTGCGGCTGGAATGCTAGTATTATGGCATGAGCTACCACACCCTGCTATTACATAGTTTTTCAATCACTAGTCTACATGGCCTAATGTTTACATGAGATTAAGCATATTTGTCTCCTTGAACATTCATCACTTCTTTGTGCTGAGAACTCTGAAGACCCCTTCCTCTAGCTTTGTACATTATGGCTATGTATAGTCATCCTACTGAAGGCTAACAGCAGTTTCTTGTCCTTATCTAACTGAAACTTACCATGTACTGATCACCTCTCCCCATCCTCTCTTCTCCCATTCCTCCAGCCTATGGCCACTGTTATTCTTTTGCCGATTTCTGTGCAGGTAAGTGCTTTATATTCCACAGATGAGAGTGAACAGGTGATTTAACTTGCCCTTTTTGCCTCATTCACAACAATTAGCATAGTGCTCTCAAGTTCCACCCAAATCACTGCAAATGACCTGAATGGAGTCTTTTTATTTATTTATTTTTTTGGTCTGAATAGTATGTTGTTGTGTTCATATAGCACATTTTATTTATATGGTTACCAATGGATGTACACATATGTTGTTCAGTTTCTTAATTGCTGTGAAAGGTGTTCAACCAAACATGGTGGTGATCATTTCTCTTAAATGTACAGGTTGCATTTGCTCTCAATACACACCCAGAAGTGGAACTGCAGCTTCTTACAGTAGTACTTCATCTTGCAAGTATTTGAGGAATCTCTGTACTGTTTTCCTTAATGACTGCTCTAATTTCCATTTCCATTCAAGGTAGTAAAGCATTCTCTTTTCTCTGCCCAGTCTTACAAGTACTAGATGATGTCTCATTGTGGTTTTGCTTGGCATTTCCCCCCAAATGATTTTGAGCTTTTATTCCCCTTCGAGCACATAACATCCACATGTAGATCTTATTTTGAGAGATCAATACACCTAATTAGGGCTGGAGAGATGGCCTAGTGTTTAAGAGCTCTGACTGCTCTTGCAGAGGACCTGGGTTCCATCCCCAGCACCCACATGGCAGCTGAGATCCATTTTTAACTCCAGTTTAACTCTGACGCCCTCTTCTGACGTCCGCGGCATTGCATGACATGGGCGCACAAACCTACATGCAGACAGTAAATTCATACACATAAAAATAAATAAAAATTAAAAAGCCACCTAATTAAAATTTCTTATAATTCATAAGTGTTCTAGAGATCGAGCTCGTGGTCTTGTTCATGCTAAGCATATGCAGCATGACTGAGTTTGTGCCCTGCACAAACCTAATTCCTCAAGGAGGAGAAGGATACATGGCATATAAACTTATTAAAACACATAGAACAAAAACAGAGAATTCACTGATGTGCAGTTGCGGGCTCTTTAGTTGTAATAAATATGCTCCTCTTGTGTGGAAGGCTGGATATGGATGAGGCGGGAGACAGAGGGAGCTCCTGGTATTTTATAATAAATTTTGCATTGATTTTAATTATTAAAAAATGACTCCATTTAAATAAAATACGAGTTTAACATTGTTTTCAGTATTGAAATATAAACTTTAACAACAATGGAATATCATCCCTTGCCTATTAGTATGGCTAAAATCCAAAAATGAACACTCAGCTACTATGCAGAGCAACAGGAATTCTAAATTGCTGCAAGTGGGATGTAAAATAGCTAATTTTTGCTTGTTAACTTTTTTTTTTTTTTGAGATAGTGTCTCCATGTGGTCCCAGCTAGTCTGGAACTCATTGTATCAACCTGGTTGGCCTACATCTCACAGAAATCTGCCTGTCTCTAATTCCTGTGTGAAGGAAAAAGACATGTATTGCCACAAAAGGTAAAACTGATGATTTCTCACGAAGCTAAAATTGTTTTATCATGTATAATAATTGCATTCTTAGGTATTTATCCATCTGACATGAAAACTTGCGTGTACACAAAGCCTCTAGGTAATACTTAAAGTAGTTTTATTTATAATGATTCCAAATTAGAAACAATCAGGATGACCTTCAATAGATTAATGAATGAATAAGAAATCTCTGGGTTAAGGATGCCGGGGCAACTGCTTAGCATATGTGAAGACGTTGGTTCAGTCTCCAGGGGTCACATAAACTGGATGTGTGTGGCTCAAGCCTACACTATTAGCACTCAGGTAGTGGAGGTGGGAAGATCAGAAGTTCAAAGTTATCTTTAAATGTGCATCTAGTTTAAGGCCAGCCTGGAATGCCCTATTGAAGAAAGAAAGGAAGGAAGGAAGATAAGGAGGAAGGAAGTTAAGAAGGAAGGAAGAGAAGGAGAAAGGAAGGAAGGAAGGAAGGAAGGAAGGAAGGAAGGAAGGAAAGAAGGAAAGAAGGTAAGAAGGTAAGAAGGAAAGAAGGAAAGAAGGAAAGAAGGAAAGAAGGAAAGAAGGAAAGAAGGAAAGAAGGAAAGAAGGATGGTTAGTCCAGTCAGTTATATGATGGTGCGAGCTATCAAGATATAAAATAATGGAATAATGTGTATTATTAAGTCTGGAAACCTGTTTACTATATGGATCAATTTCTATGACATTCTGAAAAAGACAAAATAATAAACAAGATATCTATATGCAGTTGCCAGGATTGTGAAAAGTATAGATGAAACATAGGATATTTTTAGGGCACTTGAGCAATTTTACATAATGTTATTCAATAGATCTAGGATATAATTCATTTGCCAAAACCAAAAACAATATAGAGCACAAAGATAAAACTTAAAGAAAAGGATCCATTTGGGTAGTTGGAAGACTCCAGGATGCAACGAACACTGTGAGAAAAATTTAATTTATTTAAACTACATAGAACAATCTGCCTAAAAGTTTGAGGAAAAGGTACTGATTTCAATAACTATAAATAAGCTGCAACTGTAAGACCAAATAAAAGATATTGAGCATAAGCAATGTTTTCCACAGATAAAATGATATCCCATAAGAAATCAGGTTGGAAATTCTGAGCCCATTATAGATGTATACTGGAATAGAACAATTCAATAAATGGAGAGAGATGGGGTTTTCATTGTTGGATCCTTCAGGATTACATCAATATCATCTTGAAACATCAATATGAACTTACATTTAATACTGGCACAATTAGAATACATATGTGTACATAAATTACAGATCAATGATAGGTAGATAATAGATGATAGATAGAAAGGTAGATAAATATATAGATAGCATATAGGTAGATAAATACATGAGAGATGATAGATAGATAGATAGATAGATAGATAGATAGATAGATTATAGACAGATTGGTATGAGTGACAAATTGAGAGAAGACAGTTGAGAGAAAACCAACAGAGGAATGAATGGATTCAGAGATACTGGCATGTTTCCTTGCCCTGTCAGGTAAGAACCCCTAGAAGAAGCCATACCAGGAGCAACACTGAATCTAGTTAGTGCCCAGATCACAAAAGACAGGCTAGGGCTGTATGAGGAAATACTTGCAAGATCCTAGGGTGAAAGCAAGAAATATACAACCAGAACATGTATAATTTTGTAGAATAGAATGTTTAAAAAGTGATTGAAACACCCTATCCTCCACCATACAAAGAGAAGTATGTCAAACATATCTGGGGGCCAACTGAAGAGATGGCAGGGGCCCATTCCAGAACAACCTGACCAACAGAAGAGTCAATGGAACATTATTTTCTAAGCCAAAATGTAAAATACATACCTGTAAGCCCACAAAAAAAATGAATAATGAATGGAAAATTTCATGTCCAGAGGAATTCCAAATTCTTTCTGTCCACCTATCAAGGAGGTGATGCATCATTTTCCACATCTATGCACATCCTGAAAGAAATGACTCTGACAATGTACAATAGGGAAAGGAACAGAGTAAACTTTGAGTGGAAAAATCTGACAAATAACCAGGTAGTCATATTCAGGTTGATGGTGAAATTGACCATTGATAGCGATATGTCATGTTGACAGAATGTGTACTAATGTGATAAGCTGAAAATTTATCAATATGTCTTGGACTGAAGAGAGTTTTTTTACCTGTACTATTTCTCTATAAACACAAAATCCCAATGTAACCATAAGGAAATCACAATACAACTCCAAATTTAAATATATTCCATTAATAATACGATACCTTACCACCATTCTTTAAAAACTATCTAGATCATGAAAAAAATGTCTGGGAAATTTCCACAGCCAAGGGATGCCTGGTGCATTGCATGACTTCATTGATATAAGACACATCAGATCAAATGCAAGAAATGTGAATAAAGTTATTGGATGAGGAAAATACAATATACTAATGTAATAAAGAGACAAGAAATATTAACTGGGAACAAATGGATGGGGTAGCATTTCTGGGTCACCATGCATACTTCGCTATAGATCTTCAGAAAATAGCTGGTGCTGAGGTATTCAGGAATTTTCTGAAATTCATACACGGTGCTTTTCTTTAAAAATATATTCCAAAATTGAATATATGTTTTAAAGGAGACCTCTCCTGTTCCACTACTGTGTGGTGCCAATCATATTGCTTTCAGTTCAGCTATCGTTATCCACCTTTACAAAACAAGATAATTCCAAACTTGCTGTGAGGATTATATATACATCCCCTATCACAAAGTTTGGCACATAGCAGATGTTAACAAATAATAATGCCTACCACCACATGTATGTCATCTTGAAACACATCTGTTTCCAGTTTTTAAAAGAAGGATTTTTTGTTATTTTAAAGAAAATCCATTTTCTCAGTAAGAGTATTTAAAATGGTAATATAATTTGGAAACAGTTCTTAAAGACTTCCAAAATATCACAAACTTATAGTCACATGACTAAATATAATCTGTATCTATTATGAACATTTTTCTAAAGTAAAATGCAGAGTTGTGATTGCATAATTTGAATTATGAATTATCAAATTAGATAATTAAAAGTCAGCTCGTGATTTTTCTTTGGAAACTGGAAGAAAACAACTTAAGGATCCATTTAGAGTTGACTGAAGTTACAAAAGATAGGAAGGAATTACATCAGGGCACACATTTAAAGAGATCTCCAAAGGAAATATGCAAGGATGCTATTTTAAGTGTTACCTAGAGAATTTCATGTTATAAAAGAACAGAATCCTGCTTCAACAAAAGAAGCAGTAAATTAATACACTTAAATAATAGAATACTTTAATTATCTCAAAATACTTTGAACTGCCTAAGGTAACACTGTCTAATGAACTCATGCTGATTCAGAAATAATTTCATTTTTTTTAAAAATAACTACCAAATTTGAATAAAGAAAATCTAAGGCAAAGAAAATGTCTGATGTTAAAATATGTATTTTACTTAAATGTTAATCTTCTTAACATCTGTTTAATTATATTCAAGAGAAGACTGTATGTTACTGAATGAATGTTGAGCAATAATAGAAAAGGGGGAAATACCTATAAAGTGACAAGCAGGTCACATATGAGGCCAGCTTAACTGTTAACAAGACAGGCAAGAACCATCTCTACTTATTCACAACAACTACATTTGTGCCTTTAAATACTGTTCCATACTCATTTTATAGATAAATTAAATATGTGCTGAGAAAATTCACAATTCAACAATGCTTTCCACACATAGGTACTGTGAAAGTACAAGGTGCCATGCACTCTGCTTAGGTGCCAGGCTTGCAGTGGTAAATAGCCAGGAAGTGGTTCCACTTGTTCAAAAGCTGACATTGACTGCTCCTGTGTATTGTGATGACTAGGCAGTTCGTGGCAATAGCACCACTGACACAATAGTCAGTAGAGGGTTCTATACTCAAAGACTTGGACATACCACAGGTACCTATCTGAGTATGTACAATCAATGGATAACTACCAAAGATTATCATGTTGTGCATCTGACCTCAGTGATTCAGCTTTCCCTGCATCATCCTGTCAGTATCCAAGTTTAGGTCAAAAAAGAAGAAAGTAATGTATGCTTTTACTTTTCTTTTTTTCCAATATGCTAACATGCCCCAATAAACCTTCTCACATAATTTGCATCATGGTACATTTCTATCCATTCAATATTTATTTTCTGAATTGAAGCATATTTCTTTTGGTAAGTTATTTAGTTTTCCTATATGCAAAGGCCCTACAGGGTCAGTAGTTATAAAAATCCAAACAGAGACAAGTTTAGATACAATTCCATTACCTCCTCTTTCCCTACAGTGAGAGAGAATACATTCATTTATTTATAGGAGAATATATTTAATATGATATTAGAAGGTCATATTTATATTATAAAGTATATATTCAAATTGCAGCAAATCATTTGAGCCTTGAAATATATATTTCATGGCAATTTGGTCAAGAGTTGGCTATTATAACAAATGCATACCTATATTGACAAAAGAGTGGAAAGATACTCACAGAGTGTGGGTATTTTTAAGCAACCATTTAGCCTGTCCATTATTCCAAATAACTGGTTTGATTAATTTCTTTTTTATTACGCCGGTCTATTCAGTCAAAATGGTTGAACTGTTCCAGGAGTGCAAACAAGAAATGGTATCATTGACTTACTTGGGTTCACAAGTGCACAGTAAACAACTGAAAACAGGCTCCATGCCCCTTTCACAAACTCGAGTAGTAACTGTCTAAACAAAGGAAATGCTTTGAAAATCAGCGCACAGCCAAGCACAAAATGTGTTTTGATTTTCAAGCACAAGGCCCAAATATATTTTTAGCTCGTCTCTAAACCTCTTTCAGAGTTTTCTGCCTAAAACCTTCTTTTCCCCTGAGGGATCATATTGAACGGTGTTTTGACATCTTAGTCATTTCCATAACAACAGATTACAGAAGCAAGACAAGTAGTCAAACAAGTTACATGGCTTCCAGTGTAGAAACTGTTCAGGACCACTATGAAGGGAGACTCAGAATTGTGCAATATGTTTGGAGAAAATAGCAGCCCATCCTTTTACTTTATTTTATTTTGGCTGATTTTAGTTCCTTAAAGGGAAAACTACAACTGCTAAATATAATGTATAAAAAACTTTATGTTTCTCCTTATGTCTTGATACATTTTACAATAACTTGACACTCTTCCTGACATGCCATCCCCTTGTGGTTCCTGCTAACTTTGTCAGTTGGGATGTGAAGGTTAAATTATCAGTATTGATGTGTCAATAACACTCAGGGGAAAAGGTGCCAACACTATGTGCTCACTGTCATCATCCTTTTAATAAACAAAATCTCCTGCAATTAGAAATTCATTATAATTAAAACATTAGGAGACATGATATTTTGGCTGAATTGATTGAAGAACAGTTATTAGTTTACTTATGGTGTTTGAGTATGGAGGTCAGGATCTGAGGTTCACCCATATTGAGAAGAGTATGATAAAATGAAAGACCAAGATTCAAACACCACACAGAAAGTTAACTTACTTGCTGTACTGAGAATAATAAGATATCCCTTTGAGCCTTAATTACCAAATGATAAAATTGAGAAAATTGCGATTCCAAGACTAGAGTCATGGTTCAAATTATTATCTGAAAAGTTGTGGTTGGCAGCATTTGTTGGTTTTTTTCTCTTCATTTTTTTTTTTGACTTTTGTTTTTCTATCATGCAATATTCACATTGTTAGTGATTTCAAGATATCGGTTTAAAAACATGAATGAAGACCTTGAGAAACTTGTGTAGAATCAGCTCTGAAGAGCCAAAATAAAGCAGTTCTTAAGATCTTAGAGCTAATAAAATGAGATGCTGAATTATTTTATTATTATTTTTATTTTATGTGCATGTGTGAATTGCCTGTACACATATATGTGAACCCTTGTTGTGCAGTGCCTGTGCAGGTCAGAAGAGGACATTGGGTACCCCTGGAACTGGACTTATAGACAGTTGAGTGCTAACAGCCTACAAGATAATGGATCTTAAATATCTGTTGCCATAACAGGCACTCTATAAATAGTTCTCATTTTGTTATGAAATTTATTAGCCAGATTCACTAGGGTAAGTAGCCAAAACATCCTTGATCCAACAATGTTCTCTCATGTTTACACAGACAATATTACAAGCTTGTTTTCTGAAGCTTCGTCTTTTTAAGATAGAGGTGTTAAGTTAGGTGTATGTACATCAGATTTTCCAGCTTATGTTCCCAAAGTAATAGCCTGGTTTACCAAGTTTCATTGTATTTAAATCAAGCATTTATGGTCCATAGATATCAGAGTAATGAAGATGTGGTTAAATGGGCAGTGGCTCAATTTCTTTTATTATTGTCAATCCAACAGGTAGAGCTCGCATGAAATAAAACTGTACTGACTAACTGGATGTACTGCAAATTTTCATAAATCAGTACCTTATAATTGGAAGAGCTTCATATTCAAAATTTAGATTAGTGTATTCTTTTCTCCTCTTTTATAACTCATTTTTTATGCCAGTAAAGATAAAATATGTATCCCCCATGTGTTGTTTGTGGATAATAATGCTAATTAAATGATACAACAGGATAATAAGGGTTTGTCTCCTCATGGAAAATATGTTGCTTATCTTTCCCTGAATGAAAAATGGAAAGTTGCTAATAATAGATAACTACATTATAAATTAATATATGCAAGACCTCCCTTACATTGGATGGACCTCTGTCATATTTACTAGAAAGATTACATTTAAACAACTTGAGTCTTTATTATGTAGGTGGCAATGTCTTTCATGAGAAACTCAGCTTTAAAGTTTTATCAAGGATTTTTCTCTGTTTAAGGTGAGGGACTCATAAATATGGCCTTCAAATAGTTTGAATTTCATAATGACTTATAGATACAAGCTGACAAAAATTAAAGCCAAATCATATTTCTTGCATTAAATACCAAATACCTGCATTGCACCAACAATAGCAACAAAAGCTGTGCAAGCCAAGAATGTGTGGGGGACATGGACAGGAAGCCCCAGCTCTAGCTAAGGATCTTGGTAACTGATGGACACTACGAAAGGGAGAGTCAGTTTTCATTACTGGTGTGATGCTTCATAGATTGCCTGGACCCTAGGGGATGGAGCCACTCCCAAGAGCACTTGGGAGGCATGGAATCCATAGGCCTTTAAAAACCAAATCAAGGGGCTGGAGAGATAGTCTAGCGGTTAAGAGCACCGGCTGCTGTTGCAGAGGACCTGGGTTTTATCCCCAGCACGCACATGGCAGTTAAGAACCGTCTGTAGCTCCAATTCCAGGAGGACTCAAGTTCCAGGGGAATCCAAGACCCTCTTCTGACCTCCGAGGCATTGCACTACATGGGTGCACAGACCTGCATGCAGACAGTACATTCATACACATACAAAAAAATAAAACATAAATAAATAAATAAATAAATAAATACCAAATCAAATAAATGAACAAAAGTAAAGCACAATGATGATGGAGGACACACATCCCAGGAGGGCCAGTGGGCAGGAAAGAAAAGAAAGGGATCTTCATGTGATCAAGATGCATTGTATGAAATTCTGCAATTGATTTTTTGCTGAATTTTTTTAATATTGTAAAATAGATTTTTAAAAAGGCACCACTGAAGAAAAGTAGGTAGGACATAATCTCACATTTCCAAGAACATACAGTCAGGTAAAGGAATAAGGAAGTATGTGCAAAACAAAGAGAAAGATGTGTGTTATAAGAATGCTGCTTAGGGGCTGGAGAGATGGCCTAGTGGTTGAGAGCGCCGACTGCTCTTGCAGAGGACCCGGGTTCGATCCCCAGCACCCACATGGCGGCTGAGAGCCATCTATAAGTCCAATTTCAAGAGAACTCCAGTTCCAGGGGAATCCGACACCATCTTCTGACCTCCGTGGCATTGCACAACACGGGTGCACAAACCTACATGCAGACAGTACATTCATACACATAAATAAATAAAATTAAAAAAAAGAATGCTGCTTAAAGTACTCAATAATTAGATAATAGAATTCAGAAATTTGCTGGTGGTATCCGGGTAGGCCTTTAAAGCAATAGACTATTAGAGAGAGAGAGAGAGAGAGAGAGAGAGAGAGAGAGAGAGAGAGAGAGGAGAGATATTAGATAGATGATAGATGATTGATATATAGATAGATGATAGATAGACAGATAGATAGATAGACAGATGATAGATAGATAGATAGATAGATAGATAGATAGATAGATAGATAGATAGATAGATTTGGACATGAGAAATTTTGCACAGCAAGAAATTTCTCCGTAAAGGTGAATTTGAGGTGAAATCAGACTGGCTGAAGGTGGTTAAGTACTAGGTTAACAAATCAATAAATAATTAACTGAAAGAGCAGCTAGATTGGTCGGTCACACATAGCAAGAATGATAAAAGTGGAGTGAAGTCTTGCCTGACCTGTTCATACTCCCTCTGGGTTTTTGGAAATCTTCCATGATCCCAGTTGTCTGAAAAGTAGGTTAAGGGATTGGATGCCATAAAAAAGTGTAAGCAGGTTCACTGTTCACTTGAGAGACACTGCTGTACAGTGTCGGTGGGAAGTAATGAGAACCTTCTTCCCCAATTATCATTACTCTCTCCCTGTGAAAAAGCTCTCTTCCTCCTTGCCTCAAGCCAGTACTTCTGATAGAGTTTCCAACAGTGTCGAACAGCAAGGCATAATTCCATTACTCCTGGAACTATTCTTACATACTTATCCCTGCTGATATCTATGATCTGAGAAAGGTACGTTGAATACAGATGAGGCTATATGATATGAATATAGGTCGCCTTTGTTTTCTATTGTTTGGCTAAATTAAATCCCTAACAAATAACAGAATGTTCTTTCAAAGTGTTGAGCTCATACATATATTTGATCTGGCTAGCCTGTTGTTCAGATGACAGTGCTCATAAATACATAGAAACCATTAATTATCTCATGCTGTCTTAAATCCGTAGCTTATTAGGATATTCTGTTAATATGTATAAGGATTTTGAAAAATATCAGTTGTTAACCAGCATTACAGTTGATAGGGCCCACAAAGCCTCCTAGGTTTGGAGAGTCAATGGAAAGAATATTGTTTATTTTAATAAGATACAGAGAGTGTGAAAATTCCAAAGGAGAGAAAATAAAAATAATATTGTCTGTGCGTATAGGATTCCAGAACTTTTATACAGCAATAATAGGTTTTAGCTTTCCCAGGATCAAACAACTAATTATGTCTCAATTATGTTGAGAGTTTTTCATACATTGAAAACCTTATCGTTAATGTAAAATGCTGCTATTTTTCTTGCCTCATTGAGGGTCACAAACCATTGTGCCAAGCACGAAAACATCACATTAATGAGATTATCCAGAAAATGGTCATCAAGGCAACCTGGAGCATATGTAAGACCCTGACATTTCAAAATGCATTTCAAATGCTACCAGAAGAATTTATCTCACAATTAACACTCATAGGCCTGCTCACAGAATTCATAGCATTTCATTTTAATTCTCACTGCTTTATAGAACTTTGTGGAACTTCACAACACTTTCATCTTCTCAAGCTTCCTTCTTTTAAATAATAGTGTTAATACTGGGTGAAGTTCAATTGCCTACAATTTATTTGATATTACCAAAGAACCAAGCTCACAGAGGTTCATGAATTTTGTTAATTTTTTTTACTACAATGAAAGAAAACTTGTTTTGTGGTATTTTGTGAGTGTTTTCTTAGAAACACAATAGAAATATTTAATTTTGTTCTATTCCCACAAGTATGTTTTTCCTCATTCTATTGGGCATTTATAATGTTTCCAACATACATGTCCAAAGTTTGATCCTAAAGATAAAGATAGTGGTTTTCACTTGAAAAGTGAGAAAGCAAGAGGGCCAGATGAAAAATGTGTCTGATTAGTAAACTATAAAATCCATGGGATTAAACAATTTAATAAGATAGAAAACTATTATGCATAGATACTGTAATGATTCTATGACATGGGATTGCATCAATTTGCATACTTATATGCAAATATATCCTATGAAAAGTAGTCATATGTGAACAGATATCAATACATGTTTAATGTAGCATATGCAAAATGTGAAATCCTAAAAGTAATATACCTCTTATTTTGTCATGTGAATGCATTCAATGTCAAATATGCCAGTGACTGTACAGAGAATGATATATAGTTGAAAGTGTAATGAATACAAAAGTGTTTCCCAGGAAGAAGTAATCTTAAATAAATTTCAAAAATATTATAGTTACAATATTTTTCAGTAGGAGGGAGAAATCTAAAGCTACATTTTAACACAAAAAGTAAACATAAACAAAATCAGAAAAAAGTTACCTATGAACCAAAACTTCAGCCATTTTTCCACGGATGTGTTTCTTGGTGATTTGTAAGAGTCCTTTAGAGATTTCAAATACAAGACATAAACATGAGGAGGAGAGTGAATCCTGAATTTTACTCTAGCAAGGATACATCTGAACCATTTTTAATTTGACAAAATATTGTATGTGTCTTGTTTTATTTGTGCATTGGGGGCTGTGTTGAAATGCTTTCTGTTCCATCAATGTAGTTTTCTAAAATAGTGCTGTGTACTAGACCCTTTAGACTGCTTGACATACAGCTCAGTTGTTAACAACGTGCTTGGGATGAGAACCTGATGACTCAGATCAGATTCCCAGCACACATATGAAGCTGGATGTAGAAACATGCTTTGTAATCCCAAAGCCACTACCACAAGATGGGAAGCAAAAGCAGGAGACTCCTCTCTGTGCTCCTGAGTCACCTAATCTGGTGTGTGTAGTGAAGAACATCAGGAGTCTTTGCCTCAAAACAAGGTAGGAAGCAAGTGTCAACTCTTGAATTTTGCTTATTACTATGCATGCTCCATGGTACGTAGGGACCTACATTAAACACACATACAAACACACACACATACACACACAAACATGTACATGTATATACACAGCTAAAGAAGAAGTGAAATTAATCTACGCAATAAATGGAGAAAATGTGTGTGTGGTGTGTGCATTCATTTTTATAAAAGAATGAAATTTGATCACAAGTAGTAACATTAGTGAAAAGATAAGAGAATGGCCAGGTTTGGTGGTGCACGCCTTTAATCCTAGCACTTGGGAGGCAGAGGCAGGCAGATCTTTGTGAGTTCAAGGCCAGCCTGGTCTACAGAGTGAGTTCCAGGACAGCTGGGGCTACAGGGAGACCCTGTCTCAAAAAGACCAAAGGAAAAAAAAAAGATAAGAGAATGAAGACAAACACAGAAAGATAAATATATGTTCTCATTCATTTCTGGAAAATAAAATTTTTTTCAGTTGGAAAAATAATGTAACAGTTGACAGTCAGACATACATTAAACAAAGGAAATCAGAACAGGTGGGATGGTACTGGACATGGTGGCTTACACCTTTAATCTAAGCATGCAAGAGGCAGAGGCAGGCATATTTTTGTGAGATGGAAACAAACTGATCTACATGGTGAGTCCCAGGCTGCATGGGATTATGGAGACCCTGTCTAAAAATAAACATAATTGATAGGAGGAATCAGACTAAATTGTGGGGCTAGAGATATGGTTCAGCAGTTAAGAGCACAGACTACTTTTGAAAAGACCCTCAGTTACATTTCCACCACCCACATGGTGACTAACAACTGTCCTTAACTCCAGTTCCAGGGAATCCAATACAGTTCTGGCCTCCATAGGCACAGCACAACATAGGTGTACTTACAAACATGCATCAACACACTCATACACATAAAAAATAATAAATCGAGTATTAAAAAAAAACAAACAAGGTGGTGCTGGCAAAACTGGATCACCATTTGTAGAAAAACAAAATTAAACCTCTATCTCTCACCCTGTACAAAATTCAATTCCAAGTGGATCAAAGATCTCAACCTGAAACCGTGAAAGTGATAGAAGAAAACGTTGGCAACAATCTACAAGACATAGAAGTAGGAAAAGACTTTCTAAATGAGACAGCAGCTGTGCAGGTAATAAGGTCAACAATTGACAAATGGGACCTCAACAAAATCAAAAGCTTCTGTACAATGAAAGAAACACTCATGGAAGCGAAGAGAAAATGCACAGAGTGGGAGGAAATCTTCAGCAGTGATACATCTGATAGAGCATTTACTTACAGAATATACAGACTACACAAAAAACAAAGAAGGAAGAAAACAAATGACCCACTCAAAAAATGGAGTAAAGAGCTGAACAGGGACTGTACCAGTGAGGAAGCAAAGATGGCTGAGAAACATCTTTAAAAGTGTTCAGCATCATTCATAATTAAGGAAATGTAAATTAAAACCACTCTCAGATAACATCTCCTGTAGAGTGCTTACCACCTCCCCTGCTGAACAGGCTTAACCTGTTCACACACCTTTAATCCTAGCACTCACTCAGGAGGCAGGCAGATCTCCATGAGTTCCAGGCCAGCATTGGTGGCACACACCTTTAATCCCAGTCCTTGGTATTAAACTCACTCTGGGTGTGGTGGCACAAGCTTTTAATCCCAGTCCAGACCACATATGTACTCTTACCTTCCCCTAAATGAACAAGTCTGCAGCAGCTCCCTATCTACTGCTATCACCTGACTCTTGGTGTCTGTGTTGACTCTGCATCTCTCACCCCTACTCCTTGGTCTTGACCTGAATCCCTCAGGCTGGACTGGAGAAGGTTGCAACAATCTCACTCTGATAAGACTGGTTAAAATCAAGAAAACAAAACACACCAAATGCTGGAGAGGTTATGGGGAAAGGGGAACACTCATCCACTGCTGGTGGGAATGTAAACTCATACAACCATTATGGAAAGCAGTGTAGAGAATGCTTAAAAGACTCAAAATGACACAAACATGGTTTACTTGCACAAAACTGATCAGATTTGAGAGATCATTAATGCCCTTGAAGTGGTTGTTGTGGGCCTGAAACAAATGGTGAGAATTTGAATTGTTCCCTTATTATAGTATTGAAATTAATTCTACTTAATCTATCAAATCATGTTCATGCCCTGATATCTATCAATAAACATTGTTAAAAAAAAAAGACTCAAATTGAGCCTACCACCTAACCCAGTCATACCAGGCCTAGGTATATACCCATAAGACTCATCCTACTCCAAAGATACATGCACATCTATGTTTATTGCTGCTCTCTTCACAATAGTGAAGAGGTGGAACCTACCCAAATGCCTAACAAAGATGTGGTACATCTACACAATGAAGTACTATTCAGCAGTAAAGAAAGATGGCATCATGAACTTTGTAGGTAAATGGATGGAACTCAAAGTCATTACAGTAAGTGAAATAACACAGTCCCAGAAAAACAAACGGCCAATGGTTTCCCTGATTTATGGATGCTAACACCAAATTTCCAGTTGAAAGGCAACATTATTGTTTTATTTCTTTTTATCTGAAAGCAACTGTGTTGTTATAATGTAAATCTCTTAAAGGGCTCTAGAATTGACCTGCCACTTATTTTCAGACTCTGTAACTACAGTATATGGGTGGAAGGCATGTGTGGTGGCTTGAATGAGAATGACCCCCATAGGCTTCAAGTATTCAGACATTTTTGTCCCCAGTTGGTGGTTCTGATTTGGTAGGTCTTAGAATGTATGGCCATGCTGGAGGAAGTACATCACTGGGGGGTGGGCTTAGTGAGTTCAACAAGCCTTGCAGTCTCCAGTTGCTCTCTCTTGGCTTCCTGTGCTCATTGGAAGATGTGAACCTCGGTTTTCCGCTCCAACCCCAGCCACCATGCCTCTCCATAACAATGGACTCTTAATTCCCTGGAACCATCAATCTTAAGCTCAAATAAACTCTTCCTTTTATAAGTTCCCTTGGTCATGGTGGTTTTATCACAGCAACAGAAAAGTGACTAACACAGCATGAATTCATATTTTAGAGTAATATAAAATTAATGGGGAAAAATGTGAATTCCCAAACATATTTTGGAATTAAAAAAAAAACAAACAAACTGAAAACAAATGGGAGGGAACAACAAGGACAAAAAGACTGAATCAAAGAACGGACTGAAGCAGTTAACTTCTGCCCAAACAATAAACCTCTGCAGAGAAAAACTTTAAAAAGACTGAGAAAAAGATGTAAGACATGTATGGCAGAATGCATGAACTGGGGCGTTGTAGGGGATATGGAAAAGGGAGTGTGTCTAAATTGGACTGAGAAATGATGTATGAAACACAAAACACCAATATTTTATTTAAAAAGATGAATTATTGCATAGATTCACGTATAAAACTTTTCAGAAAAACTACAAAAATACTATGAAATATCTAATATTTAGAAATGATAAATTTTGAACAAATCAAAAGCTATTTGAGGATTATGCATTGTACAGGAATAAAATAATCATACCATACACTATAAAAATGTACATTTTATATATTGTCTCAATTAAAAATATAAAATTCTGGGGCTGGAGGGATGGTTCAGTGGTTAAGAGCACTGGTCACTCTCACAGAGGATTCCATGCACCCACATGGTGGCTAACAGGCTTCCATAACTCCAGTTCCAGGAGATTCTAATGCCCTCTTCTGACCTGGACAGGTATTACATGACATGGTTTCACTTACATATATGCAGCCAATACACTCATACACATAAAATTAAAATGACAAATCAAATATTAAATATATATTTTTAGAACTTAATATTTAAGTATTAAGTATTTTGCTATAATTTATATATAAGAGAATATATACTCTTGGGGCTGGAGAGATGGTCTAGCGGTTAAGAGCATGACTGCTCTTGCAGAGGACCTCGGGTTCAATCCCCGGCACCCACATGGTGGTTGAGAACCGACTTTAACTCCAGTTCCAGGGGAATCTGACAACCTCTTCTGACCTCCATGGCATTGCACAACATGGGTGCACAAACTTACATGCAGACAGTACATTCATACACATAAAAGTAATAATAATAATATATTTTTTAAAAAAGAGTATATATACTCTTAAATTATATGTAACATATAAATTATATATATAAAACATTTATAACATTCTTGCCAGTCACCATTGCTTACTCTATGCTTATAGGCTAATTAGAGAGCTAATTTCAATAAAGTACAACAGACCAAACAAAACAAAGTGAATAATGCCTGAGGCTTTACACCCAATATTGACCACTGGCCTATCTGCTTGAATGCACATGCATGTGAAACTATAGATACACACACACACACACACACACACACACACACACGCATACACATAAATGCACAAACATGAACTCATGCCAATATCCATACATGAATATATAAGAAAAATTTTCTGACATTCTTATCAGTAATTAAATTTATTTAAATAATTTATCATTTTCTTTTATTGTTACTAGTATAAAATTGCAACTATCATCTGTGACTTGCATCAGTGCTTTCTTTTTATTTTCCATTAAAAAAAGAAAATCCTCTAATTCAGGTGATATATATATATAATATATATATATATATTATATAATATATGCATACCGGTGGAGAGAAACAACAACAAAAGAGCTGTAAAAAACTGACTGAAACAGTGAAGTTCTCCCCAAAGTAGTAAGCCTCTGCTTTGAAAAAAAAATCTGTAGAAAGACTCAGAAATAGATGCAAGACATGTATGGCAGAGTGCATTGAACTCAGGTAGGGTGGGGTGCATGGAAAGGGAAATGAGTCTAAATTGGATTGAGAAATGATGTATGATGTACGAAAAAGTTTAATAACAATAAAAATTATTTTAAAAAGTACTCTTCTTAAGCCATTTTCATTTTTATTTTACATGTGTGTTTATGGTACATTTGGAGTGTATCTGGACTTATCTAGATTCATCATGGGGATAGGTTTCAGGATTTATTTGTACTCATGAACATATGCTGATGCTCTGGCAGCAACAGCGCCAGCACCCCTAGTTCCACTGCCATTACCTCCAGCCAACCATATGTTTTCCTCAGTGAAGATAGCAAATGTCTACATAATTCAAGCACTCATGACTGCCATGTATTCATCTAATCTGCCCAGTCAATATTTTTATCCATAGTCTAATAAAAAGTGTTTGGTTATTCTTGCTATAAATCTTAATTCTGGTACATTGAGAAAGCCCAATTTTTGCACTTCCTCAAAATTTTCATATTTAAAAATTGTAGGGTAAATCATTTGAAATTCTTCCTAATCCATGGTACTGTGCACTTAATCTTCACAAGAAATGTTGCCAGGATCTCTACTAGAATTGTTTAAAATCTGAAATATGTACTGACATGGGGGAATACTGCATGTTCCCACACATATATTTTGTGTGCATAGTTTCCCTGGATAAAAGGACATGCTTTCCACACATTATCTCATACATGTTCTGATTGCTCTTTGATTTTTGGTGTTTTTACATCTTTGTGAATGTAATTTTAAAAATTAATCTCCCATTTTTCTATTAGCATATAGATTAACACTTGGTGTTTTGTTTTATTTAACTTGTATTCCTTAATAAGGCAAAAGTGTAACTTTTTATTTAAAACTGATAAATTCTTTAGATTTCCCATAAATGTGGTTCAAATCTACTGGATTAGAAAATTAATTTCAAAGTACTGTGTTGTACAATAAATGTGACTATGCTACCTCTTCAAAAAGGCACAGCCATTTTTATTCCAGTTCCACTTTCTGAAGGAGTTCAGTAGACCAATATCATGTTGAATAAAACATGTGAAAGTGAACATCCTTTTTCTTTACCTTGGAACACAATTCCCTTAGTCACTGTGTGATCATAATGAACACAGGATTGTCATACTTGCCTGTTATCTTAACAGTCATCTCTAATTGACTTCTTCACTGAGCACCTTTGCTATGAGAAGCTGTTGAATGGTCCTTATTGTGGTGGTTTGAATGACAGTGCCCCCTTGAGCTCCAAGGATTTGGACAGTTTGTCCCCAGTTGGTGGTGCTGTTTAGGGAGATTTTAGGAACTGTGGCCATGCAGGAGGATGCACTCTGTTTTCTTTTTTTCTCATCATTATTTATTTGAGATCTTTCTAAGGTAGTATTGACACATAGATCTTTCAACTTCCATATTAGGTTTATGTACAAGGTGAGAGAAAGGGGTTTAATTATGTTCTACAAATGGTGATCCAGTTTTGCCAGCACTGTTTGCTGAAGATGCTCTCTTTCTTCCATTGAGTCTTTTTGGCCCATTTGAGGTGGCTGAAATTATATGAGCTCAAGTTTGGATCTTCAATTTTGTTCCATTGGTCTGCAGGTCTGTTTTTGTGCCAGTACCATGTTGCTTTTATGACTATAGCCCTGTAAGATAGTTTGAAGTCTGGTATAGTGTTCCACCTTGTATCACACTTTTCACTCAGGGTTGTTTTGGCATACCAGTTTAAGGATGTTTTTTCCAAGTCTGTGAAGAAACTCATAATTAGGATTGCATTGAATTGGTATATTAATTTGGAGAGAATGGACATTTTTATTATATTAATTTTTCCAATCTATTAGCTTGGGTGTTCTTTCCATCTTCTGATATCTTCTTCAATCTCCTTCTTCAGGGGTTTAAAATTTTTGTTGTAGAGGTCTTTGATGTCTTTGGTTAAGTTTGTCCCTATGTGTTTTTTTTTTTTTGTGGATACTGTGAGTGGGAAGGTCTTTTTATATTTCTTCTCCAGATGCTTGCTGTTGGTGTAAAGAAAGGCTACTGATTTTTCTAGGTTAATTTTGTATGCCACCACTTTATTGAAACTCTCAATCGTTTCTAGGAGCTTTTTGGTGGAGTTTTTAGCATCCCTCAGGTAAACTATCATATCATCTGCAAACAGGGGTAGTTTGACTTCTTCTTTTCCAATTAGTACTCTTTTAATTTCCCTTTTTTGCTTTATTGCCTTAGCAAGCATTTCAAGTACTATATTGAAGAGGACCATGGCTAGGGACAGACTTGCTGGCTTCCTGCCTTTAAGGGGAGTGCTTCTAAATTTTCTCCATTTAGGATGATGTGGGCAGTGGTTTGTTGTATATGGCTTTATTATGTTGAGGAATGTTCCCCCCGTTCAGTTCCCTCTAGGACTCTGCCTTCTCTATGTTACCATGGTCATGGTGTCTTATCATAGCAAAGAAAGGTAACCTATCCACCTACTTACAATTCATCTTTGGCATCTGCTCAGATCATGAATGTTCTTTATCCTGCTGATGTGGTGGACTTAAAAATAATGACTTTCATCATTCAAAGTATGATTGACAAAAAGTGTGTATCTTTTCATGTGACACCTAAAATAGTAGGTTGGCATATTAGATATAATTTTACCATCTTTGTTTTTGACAGTTTGTCCTCTTATTTTTCTCATTTTCTAAAGTACTCTCTAAATTTTTTTGACTTTATAATAAGAATTAATATTTTTCTTTTCTTTTTTAAAAAATGAGACTGGTAACATTTTCTGTGAAGTATTTGAAAGAAATTCTCCTAATCCTGGTATTTGTTTTATTAAAGGAGGTATAAATTTCAGTCACTTAATTTAGAGAGAATTCAGAAGTGTTTGTATTCTTTTTCTGTGTATCATAAATTTGACTTTAGAAATGTCACCCCATTTTTAAGTTTATTGATTATGTTATTGATGTAAGTCTTCTGTTCAGTTACATTTTCTGTAATGATCCTATTGTTAACTTTAAATTTTGGAAGCTTATTTATTTTTTAACTATTTCCATTTTATAATAATGCTTTCACAACCATATGTTTATTTATAAATAATACAATGGTTGTGTCCCTCCATTTTAATGTAATATATTTTTGCTATTCTTAGAATGTTTTCTAATTTATGCTATGACTCATTGTCTGATCCATTGGTCAGCATGATTCTATATTTATTAAACCTGAATAGAGAATTATGTTGACATATTTATATGTAAACCTTTTATTTGTTCTGTCTTTCTCCCTGTAAAACTCACCCTTCTCCCCATTAAAGTATCCTCCATTTTCTAAATTTCCATCTTACTAACACCTGTCTCCAACTACCCTCTATCATGAACCAAGCCCATCTTTCTCTTTATTCCCATAGCTCTAGTCCTTTGTCCTGGTTCCTGCAATTATAGCATGACTGGATATATGCTCAGATAAATAATGCTGAGGTAGTGTGAAAAAAGAGGGAAATGTATTATTTCAAAATCCCAAATCCTACTGAAAAATTATATATACAGTATCTGTACATGAGTGCATGTGTATATGTAACAAGAAACAGTGCCACAAGGGAGAAACTCTCCTGTTTGAGTCAAGTAGTCCAAGAGACTTCCCCAAATTATACAGGGTATTGCCACAGCACTTTATTATCTCCCCAAACTTCTTTTCAGACACTTCCTCTGTCTGAAGTCAGAACGTACTTCAGCCACAGGATTTGAACCAATGGACCTGCAACTGACCTGGAGTCCACCAACCTGAAAACCACCTCTCATAGTACTGGAGGACAGCATCCTGACCTGTAGCACACCAACCTGAAGACCACCTCTCATAGTACTGGAGGACAGCATCCTGACCTGGAGCACACCAACCTGAAGACCACCTCTCATAGTACTGGAGGNGGAACTGCCCTGGGAGCTCCTCCACTGACGACCACTCTCATGCTGGATCTGGACTGGAAGCTCCTCCCTGAAGAAAAGCTCTAGAGTGACTTACCAGGACGCCCCTCGGCTGAAGACCAGCTCTCATAGTGGAACTGACATGGAAAAGCCCTCCCTGGGGACCAGCTCTCATAGTGGAACCGACCTGGAAGCTCCTCCCGGAAGACCAGCCCTCATAGTGCAACTGACCTGAAGCTCCTCCAGGAAGACCAGCTATCTAATGTGTAAACTACTGGAACGATCCTCACCTAAAGGACAGCTCTAATAGTGGAACTACATGGAAGCCAGACCATCCCTGAAGACCCGTTTCATAGTGGAACTGACTGGAAAGCTCCTCCGCTGGACCCGCCTCTCTCGTGGAACTATCACTGACTGGACGAAACCCCTCCATAAGACACAGCTCCTCATATGTTGAACTTGACCTGCGAAGCTCCTCCCTGACGAACAGTTCCTAATGGAAATGACCCTTGGAAGCTCCCTACCCCCCTGAAGCCAGCTTCCTCGCTTGAACTAACCTGGAAGCCCCTCCCTGAAGACCGCTCTCATAGTGGAACTAACCTGAAGCTCCTCCCTGAAAACCAGCTCTCATAGTGGAACTTACCTGAAGCTCCTCCCTAAAGACCAGCCCTCATAGTGGAACGGACCTGAAGCTCCTCCCTAAAAACCAGCTCTCATAGTGGCACGGACCTGGAAGTCTCCCTGACGACAGCTCTACTACTGGAACTCGATCTGGACAGCTTCTCCCTGAAGACCACGTATCTATAGTGGAAGCACCTGGACAGCCCTTCACTGAAGACCAGCTCTCACAGTGGAACTGAACTGGACGCCCCCTCCCCTGAAAGGACCCAGCTCTCATAGTGGCACTGCCCTGGAAGCTCCTCCCTCAAAACCAGCTCTCATAGGGAAGAGACATGGAAGCTTTCCCTGAAGACCAGCCTCATCAGTGGGAACCTGACCTGGCAAGATTCTCCCCGAAGACCAGCTTCTCATCGTGGAATGACCTGGACGGAAGCTCTCCCTGAAGTCCCGCTCTCATACAAGTGGGAAACTGTACCTGGAATCCTCTTCCCTGGAGACCAGCTCTCATCGTGGAGCTGACCTGGAAGCCTCCTCCCTGAGTACCCGCTCTCATAGGGAACTGACTGGACGCTCTCCTGAAGACCACCTTCCTTCGCTGGAATGACCCTGAGCCTCCTCCCTGAAGAACCAGCCTATCCTACGTGGAACTTACCTGGAGCCCTCCCTTAAGACCCAGCTCTCATCCGTGAAAATGACCTCGGAGGCTGCTCCACTGTAACGACAGCTCTCATAGTGGAGCTGACCTGGCAGCTCCTCCCTGAACACCAGCCTCATAGTGGAGCTGCCCTGGAAGCTCCTCCCTGAACGACCACCTCTTCCAATAGTGGAACTGACCTGGACGCTCCTCCCTGAAGACCAGCTTCCATAGTGAACTTACCTGAAGTCCCCCTCCCTGAAAGACCCAGCTCTCTCGCTGGAATGAACATGGAATCTCCTCCCTGAATACCAGCTGTCATAGTGGAGCTGACCTGGCAGCTCCTCCCTGAAGCCCAGTCTCACGGGACCTTTCCCCGGACGCTACCCTCCCTGAAGACCAGCTCTCATAGTGGAAACGACTGGAAGCTCCTCCCCAAAGACCAGCTATCATAGTGGAACTGACCCGGAAGCCACATTTCCTGAAGGCTAGCTCTCCATAGTGGAAAAACTGACCCTGGACGCTCTCCTGAAGACCACATCTCTCATAGTGGAACTGTACCTGCCGAACGCACACCTCCCGCTGAAGACCCCGCTCTCTCATAGTGGAACTGACCTGCAAGCTCCTCCCTGAAGACCAATTCCCATAGCTGGAAACCTGACCTGGAAGCTCCTCTGATCGACAGCTCCTCATAGCTGGAACTGCCTGGAAGCCCCCCCCCTCGAAGACCAGCCTCTCCTAGTTGATGACTGGAAGCTCCTCCCTGAAGACCAGCTCTCTACTGGACTGACCTGGCAGCCCCCTCCCTGTGACGAGCAGCTCTCCTCGTGGGACCGCACCTGGAAGCTCCTAACTGAAGACCAGCTCTCATAGTGGAACAGACCTGGAAGCCCCCTCCCTAAAATCTAGCTCTCATAGTGGACCAACTGACTGGAAGCCTCCTCCTGAAGACCAGCTCTCTTAGGGGAACTGACCTGGAAGATCCAATCCCTGACGGACAGCCTCTCATCGTGGAAACTGCCCTGAAGGCTCCTCCCTGAAGACCACCACTCATAGTGGAACTGACTGAGAGGCCCCCTCCCTGAAGCCCAGTACCCATAGTGGAACAGACCTGAAAGCTCCACCCTGAAGCCCAGCTCTCCTAGTGGAACTAACCTGGAAGATCCCGCCCTGAAGACCAGCACTCATAGTGGAACTGACCCGAAGCTCCCAGGAAGACAGTCCACCATCGTGGAAACTGACTGGACCCCCCCTCCCTGAAAGACCAGCTCTCTAGTGGAACCAACCTGGAAGCCCCCTCCTTGCGGACCAGCTCTCATAGTGGAACCTACCTGGACGCTTCTCCATTCGACCAGCTCTCATAGTGGAACTAAACTGGGAAGCTCCCCCCTGACCGGGACCGCTCTCATCGTGGAACCTGACATGGACGATCTCCCTAAAGCCCAGCTTCATGCTGGAACACTGATCCCTGGAAAAGCCCCCCTCCCTGAGACCAGCTCTAAGTGGCACACTGACCTGGCAGCTACCTCACATGAAGACCGCTCTTACATAGTGGAACTGACCCTGGAAGACCCCTCCTGAAAGACCAGCTCTCCACAGTTGACTGACCTGGCACAAGCCTCCTACCTGGCTCCCAAAGAGCAGCTCTCATAGTTGAACTGACCTGGAAGCTCCTGCCTGAAGACCAGCTATCATAGCTGGTCGGAAACTTGACTGGAAGCCCCTCCTGAAGACCCAGTCTATAGTTGAAATAAATGGAAGCCCCTCTTCTGAAGATCAGCTTCTAATAGTGAACTGACAGGAGCCTTCCCTGAGGACCACCTCTCATAGTGGAAATGACCTGAAGCTCCTCCCTTAACACCAGCTCTCATACTGGAAATGACCTGAAGCTAACAAATGAAGCACCACTCTAATAGCTGGAACGATCTGGAAGCTCCTCCCTGAACCGCTCTTATCATCGTGGAAATGACTGGAAGCCCCTCCCTGAAAACCAGCCCTCATACGAGAACTGGACTGGAAAGCCCCATCCTGAAAGACCAGCTCTCATAGTGGACATGACCTGGAAGCTCCTACCCCGAATACCAGACTATCATAGTGGAGCTGACCATCGGAAGCTTTCCCTGACCGCCCAGTATCTCATAGTGGAATGACTCGGAAGCCTCTCCCTGAAGACCAGCTTATAGTGGAATGACCTCGCCGAAGGCTGAATCCCTGAAGACAGCACTCCAAAGTACGGAACTGACCTCGGAGCTCCTACCTGCAAAGACCAGCTTCATAGCTGGAGCCTGACTGGCACAGCCTCTCCCTGAAGACCAGATCTCATAGTGGAATTGACCTGGAAGCTACCCTCCCTGAAGTATATGTATATATACATATATACGTGTGTGTGTGTGTGTGTGTGTGTGTGTGTTGGTCAGGAAAAACCTCAACCTCAATACCAGTTGTTGGTGAGTATGGTCCAAGAGACTCCTAAAATAACACAGGCCATTGTCACAGCCCTTGATTGCCTCACAGAACTTTTTTTTTTTTTTTGTCTTTTTGAGACATGGTCTCCATTTAGTTCCAGCTGGCCTGGAGCTCACTATGTGGACCAGGTTGACCTTATACTCACAAAGATCCACCTGCTTCTGCCTCCCAAGTGCTAGGATTAAAGGTGTGTGCCATCACCCTCAGCAACCTCCCAGAACTTGAGAAGAAACCATTGCTGAAGTCATGACATAGCTCAAACACAGGGATTTAAGCAGTCAAGCTGGAGTTGATCTGGAAGCAACCTCCCTGAAGCCTAGCCCTCATTGTCTCAAAAGATATATGCAAACAGCCAAGGGAGAAAACTAACTGGTGATTACATACAACTTTAAAGTCCATGAACCACAAGAAGAACCAGCCCAGCCAATAATCTCTGTTGGTTCGGTAGTGACAATATTATCTTGGTGGTAATCAACAGCTGACTAATTGAACTTCAGCCCTGCTCAAAGGGAGAAAACTCAATGTGTGCTACTGTAAATGTAGCCAAATATACAGGCCTGAAGGGGCATAGAGCCTAGAGAAAAACCGACTTTTGTCACATATCTACATCAATATAATTTCTTACTCTTCTAAATATTCTAAATATGTATCTTTACATTTACAAAGAAATCTACTTAGCACTACTCCTCAAAGAAGCTTCTTTTTGAGCAATGGATGGAGACTCTTAACAAAATTCCACAATGGGTCATATACAGAAAATCTTCCTGTGAGGTTCTCAGCCTTAAGTGACACATCTACAATGCAACCTCTATGCCTAAGCCTCATGGAACTTACAGAAATGTAGCATAAAGAATACTAATGCATTTCTCAACTCTCACCAGCACACTTCCTCATGCAACAGCTGGAGATTAATCCAGAATTCTACAATTGGCCAAAGTGCAGAGCAAAAGAGACTGCAGAGAACTTAGCCCTGACTTGAACAGTTGTATCTAACTTCTTCCACGCAAACCTTGGGACCATTATGGAAGAGGGAGCAGAAAGATTGTAAGAGCCAGAGGTTGTGGATGCCCATAAGGAAACAGTTTTAGACAACTGGGAAGTTATTCATCTGAAGTTTCAGCCACGTGAACAGCACGCACAGACAAGACCAATGTAAGTTCATGCAAGACAAAATCCCTATACAGTGAGGAAGTAGATGAGCAGCCCCAAACTTACCTGCTCAAGATTGATAACTGATAACTACAGGGAGTTGGTCTTCTTTAAGAGTTTGACACTAGGAGCTGGAGAGATGGCTTAGCAGTTAAGAGCTCTGACCACTCTTACAGAGGACCTGGGTTCGATCCCCAGCACCCACATGGCGGCTGAGAACTGTCTGAAACTCCAATTCCAGGAGAACTCCAGTTCCAGGGGAATCCGACACCCTCTTCTGACCTCCATGGCATTGCAGGACATGGACATGGGTGCGCGAACTTACATGCAGACAGTACATTCACGCACATATAGAAATAAAATAAAAATTAAAAAAAGAGAGTTTGACACTAGATAGGCTGCAGTGGATGGAAGCACACTGAAAGACATTTGGGACACAGACTTGGATCAATAGGGCTTAACATACACAACAAAGTATATGAAATTCAGCTGAGAGATGTTATAAGATGGATGTAGATAGATAAAGTGATCTAAGTAAGATAAAAATATATATTATATGGAATTTAGAAAAATTTAATATATTTCTAAAAATCTAATGAAAGTCAACTCAAGATTTCTAAATTTCTTGTTTTGTAATATTTTCTACCTTAAGGGCATGTTCAGCTATATTAATTATTGGGAATGGGATCCAAGAACATACTCTGTTTTCACACTCTCAAATGCTGGATGTTTTCATATAGTTGACTTTGCCTATTTGGTGAGATACAAATGGTTAGCTGGTGATAGAGTCAGCTTCTGCATATCTAGCCACACTTAATTTTGATGAAGCTTTTTGTGAAGTCATAAACATCAGTTTATTCAGTTCTCATTATCATCTCTGTTTCATAATGTCCTCTGAAAATTCATGTATATGTTATTATTGAGAGCTTCAAATTGTAATTTTCTGCCCTTGGCAGCTTTTACTGTTTCTTATTTATCAATTTTAAGATAATATATGGAGCCAGGCATGGTGGAACACACGTTTAATCCTAGCTATTGGGAGGCTGAGGCAGGCGGATCTTTGTGAGTTCAAGGCCAGCCTGGTCTACAGAGTGAATTCCAGGACAGCTGGGGCTACAGGGAGACCCTGTCTCAAAAAGACCAAAAAAAAAAAAAAGATAATATATGGTTACCCACAGCTTTCTGACACTCAACATGAGTTTCTTGGATCTATATTGAGTTGACACCTTGCATTAGACTTGAAAACTATTGGAATATTCGAAGATATTCTATCTTCCAATATCCATTTTGACCTTATATCCATACCTTATAACTGAAACTCCAATTACACAATGTTCAACTTACTATTTATTTATTGTTCATTTATTTTGTAAACTTTTTAGATTGAATTTTTGTGATTTTCATACAATATAGTTTTTATGGTGCTGTCCACCTTTTTGTTTGTTTCTTTTCCTTACTGGCTTTTCTTCTTGGAGTTATCTCTACCATCACGTCTCCATTCATTAGTTTATTTACCATTATGTCTAGTGTTCTGAATATCTAAATTAATAAAATATTACACTTGGAAGGTTTAGTTTCATTTCTAGACTTGTATGTTGATTATTTGTATAGGCCTTTTTTTTAATCTTTAAATCCTTTGTCTTGTCATTCCTTTTGGTCCTCTTTCCTATTTTTTTTTTTACAGCATCCATTACTACTTAAATTCCTTGTTTACTACTTCAAATATCAGTTTTCTTTGGACACTCTTCTAAGGTTTATGTTAGTTGTTGATAAACAGACATATTTACATGTTTCTTTCCTCATGTAGCATTCTTCAAGGTTTTATTATCTATTGTGGGCTGGAGATTGAATGCAGAGTTCAGTATATACCAAAAAATCATTGTTCCACTGAGCTACTATCTGGCATTAGTTTGTATTATGTGTAAGATGTTATCTTTTAGCAACTAACAGTCCAAAGGAAACTGTGGTAAACAGATAAAGAATTGGTGTGCTCAGTATTCTCTAATAAAATATTGGCACACAGGTGTGATACTTAGTCCATCATTTAGATGTCTTTGGTCATCAGATATAGCAGTGATTTGGTTCATAACCAGGAGTGTCTTTTTCCCATCATTTGAGAAAGATTGGAGTTTATTTCACTACATCTTACCCATGTGCCTTCCAAATATTTAGGCATTTTGTTTTTGCTAACTCTCTTCTATAACTCTCTCAAATATTGTGGGAGCTTTGTTTTCTCCCAAAAATATGCAACAATAGATAACCCTATCTCTAGACTTCAGCCCCCTAGGACTGTCTGTTGTCTTGCTATATTAATATATACTCAGCAGAGAAGTGCAACCTCTAGTAACTAAGATTCCCCAACAGTGACAGGAAAACTGAGACTTGAGTTTTTATTTAATTTTTATTATTTTTATTTTTGTATATAATATGTAAAATATAGTGTCTGCGTGTATTTAAATGTACTCATGTCATGCAATGGCCACAGAGGTCAGAAGATGGTGTCAGATCACCTGGAATTGTAATTTCTGAGAGTTGTTAGCTGCCATATGAATGATGGGAACTGAACTCTGCTCCTCTACAAGAGCAGCCAGTGCTCTCAATTGCTGAGCCATCTCTCCAGCCCTGAGACTTAAGTTTTATAACAACATAAAAATTAAGTTTCCTGACAATTAATGAGTTAGTTTGTTAAGCATTGTGAGCCCTAGGTGAAATCTGTAGCCACAAATCACAAGTTGTCTTCATTTCTGAAGACTGTGAAGAAAGATTTTTGCCATCCTGGGCAAAGATCAGATTTCTAGACTTAATAAGCATATATTTATGAATGTAATTTATCACAAAGATATAAAACTAACAAAGACATTCCTTAAATCTTCCTTGTTAAAGGAAGTCTACTAAATTGTTCCTGCTACATAATATATTTAAAATATAAGTTTTTGTGATGTGTTTGATTTGCTTATCTACTACATTTAACTACATAGAAAAAAAATATCTCATTTGGCTTGACCCTACAGCACAAGAAGTTGAAGGAAGTCACACACAAACAAACGAATGTCATACTTCCACAGTAAATAGCAAAATGCCCATTTCTTACAGCTTTTTCCATGCTTAAGTAAATATAGATTCATAAAACAATAAATGGTGAAAAAACATACATTGAAAACTGCATAATAAGAAAAATTGTTGAAATGACCATGTAGGTGAATCAGAATATTCAAGTTACAAATAATTATAATAATAAATAAAAATCAAGTGATGAATTAAAGTCCTAAGTTGACCAAAACAAACTATCTCTGTTGTATAGAAAATTCAAGCCATGATTAGAAATTTCCACCGAATGTGTAAAATATATAAACTTCTGGTTTTTGGAATAAATGCTTAATATAGAAAATATGGCTTCTGATATTTACCTGAAGAAATACAAATATTGATGCCATGGCCTATTTGAGACTTCTGAATTTTTCCTATTAACACAACATGTAGTGAGACAGATAACAAGGAGTACTAATTCTTTCCCAAAATATATTGCTTTGTCAAGAAAAGATCGACTGCTTGCATGAAAATGACATAAAATCCTTTAACAATTAATTTCTTAAATTTGTGTTTCAATAAATAGTTGTCACGATTGTATTAAAATAGCTATGCCTATTACACATTATTTACTCTAATAGGATGCATTTTTTATTGCTGGCATGCAGAAATAACAAAGTTACCTGTGTGTTCAAGAATTTAAATGAATGCAGATATTAGTTGATAATAAAGAGAATTATGTTGTCTAGACATACATACCAAAGGAGTACCCATCCACCCACCAACAATATCTGTTAAAATCACATTATGTCCAAGGAGTTACTGGTATTATGGCTTCCCAAACCTGTATGCACACACACACATATAGTTCTTCTACTTGAGGAGGTTTTATTGTGTGATCCAGAATGGGTAAGAAATAATTACACATCACAACTACAGGTAAAAGACCTATGAAAAAGAACACAGAGTTCAGTGTGAACCAGCAAAAGAAGCACAATGCCTGATACACATTCAAAACAGCCCTTTCCCAGAAAGTAGGACTGAAATTATGAGAACTACATCATTATCCAGGCAGACAAGTATACTGTGATGGCAGGCAAACAGAGCATCATTTGAAGATGCAGGGTGTGAAAGTAACACTTTCAAAGCACTGTGAGTTCAGCAATGAGAAAAGGCAGTTTCTGCATCTGACAGTGCCACACAATCCTATTAAGTAGCATGTTCTGTGCTGTTTTGGGGCAGTGCTACTCAGAGTGTCAACACAATGTAGTAGAACTGGATGCTGAAAGGTAAATATCTATAAACAGTGAATTAAGAAAACTTTATGCCAGATGAACGGGGGCCGTTTACTTTAATGAGTATTGCATTTTTATTTGAAATTCTTTTCTTTTAACACATTTTTCTCTAGAAATTGAGTTTTAGTGGTCAGGAACTTATCTGCCTAAATGGATGATTTTTTTTATAAATGATCCTATAAGAACAAGATATGTTCATACTTGTAGCAAGCTGGTTAGAGGAATTGTGGGTGACTCGTGGTGAATACAAATGAAAAGTTTCATCCATAAAGTAATTTATAAATTATAAGGCACTTCCTAGTTTACAATTTTGATCAAGGCACAAAGCACATGAGAATGGCCAGACATGGTTGAGCTGAGGGAACTCAGCTGTGAAATGGCAGGCTCTGCCATCTTGGTTTCTTGAAAATTAATCTATGTGGGAAATCTGTGCATTCTGCTCACCTTCAAGTGGTTCTATTTCATTTCAATGTATCCCAACTAGCCAGGAGCTGCTAACATTATGTGACTGGAGATAAATCTTTCTGATTTCAAGTTAGTAACTCTCAGATTACTAAAGACCTTGGATGTGCCAAAGGTCTTCTTACCAGAAAGGGGGAGGAAAGACCTGAAGGAGCAGCACTCACACAACTGAGAACTGATGATACAAATTGGTCTCTTACTCTTGGACGAAAAAAATTCTATGATCTTTGGTTTATAGACAACAGCCATGTCCTTCATCTGCAACCAAGAATTCTAATTGTTCCTTATTTTAATACAGACCAACAATTATATTTTAGGTTTCCAGAGGTGTGAAACTCTCTAAACTTCACTCTTTGTACATACCAAAAGCTAGATATAAATTTGTTATGCATTTCATCATTAAAACCCAAGAAAAGTATTTTGTTCAGGGACTCCTGTCAATATTTGAGCTTCCTCTCAAAGTTAATACTGCAACTCCAAGGCATATTGTTAAACACAAGGAGACAAAACAAGCAGATTGAATAACAAATTAAAAATGACATATCAAAAGCAATAGCAAAAAGCTGGAAACAACCCAAATGTCCCTCAACCAACCAGTGGATACAGGAAATGTGGTACATCTACACAACAGAGTTCTATGCAGTAGTAAAGAAAGATGACATCATGAAATTTGCAGGTAAATGGATTGAACTAGAAGACATTATGCTAAGTGAAGTAACACAGTCTTAGAAAAACAAACGACTTATGGTGTCCCTCATTTGTGGATGCTAGCACAAAATCCTTAGTTGCAAAGCAAACTAAGCATTGTCTATGTTATATAGCTTTTTTTATATGAAAGCAACGGTATGGTTGAAAGGTGAATCCCTTAATGGGCTTAGAACTAACCTACCACTTATGTTCAGATTTTGTAATATTGCTACATAGGTGGAGAATATGCATATTCTGAAGTAATATAAAATTAAAGGGAAAATGTGAAAAAAAAAGACTGAGAAAAAGATTCAAGACATATATGGCAGAATGCAGGAACAGGGATGGGCTGGGGGCCATGGAAAGGAGAATGTGTCTAAATTGGACTGAGAAATGATGTATCAAATACACAAAACATCAATAAAAATATTGTATAATAAAGATTTTAAAAACTTCAAAAAAGGTACAAAGGAGAAGTAGACTAGCACACTCCTGTAGTTTCAGCTCAATTCACCAGTGAATTTAGGCAAGCCTAGACTAAAGACCATAAATTATAACAGAAGTGTCTGATTTTAAAAATGTCTGAAATTGTGGCTCAGTTGACAGAGAACTTGCCTAGCATGCATGAATGCCTGGGTCTGCTTTCCAACACTGTATAAACTGAATCTAGTAGCACAGGTCTGTAATCTCATTATTCTGGATGTTGGGGCAAGAGAATCAGCAGTTCAGTATCATCCTCAACTACATTACAAAATAGGAAGCTGGCTTGGGTTACTTGACATCCTGACTGCTAACCATCTATAAATTCACTGATCTCCTATCCTTATTTAATAACTTATCTAACATAATTAGTCCACAATAGACATGGATATGGACATACCACTACTGTGTATTGACTTTAATTCTTTTTTTTTTTTTTGGTCTTTTTGAGACAGGGTCTCCCTGTAGCCCCAGCTGTCCTGGAACTCACTCTGTAGACCAGGCTGGCCTTGAACTCACAAAGATCTACCTGCCTCTGCCTCCCAAGTGCTAGGATTAAAGGCGTGCACCACCATGCCAGACTTTAATTCTTTAGGATTATACCTACATGTTATATGGCTGGATACTATGGTAGTCCAAGTTTAAGTAGGTTAAGTAACTTATATACTTATTTCCATAGTGACTGAAATAATTTACCTTCTCACCAACAATGGATATTGTTTGTGCACCCCCACATCCTCATCAGCATTTGTCTTATATATTTTCATGAAGCTAGCCCTCTAGAATAGAGTGAAATTCTCTTGAATTCCATGTACCTGATGGTGAAAGAAAGATTTTTTTTATATATTTACAGGTTTTTTTTTTCCCTTGTATATTTGCCCATGTATTTTTTTATTTGGGTGGTTGTTTTGTATTTAACATTTTTGTCTTTTTGTGTAGGAAAACCCAGCTTGAATTGCAAACTGGCTGGCATGCCTCAGGGGGCCACATGGCCAAAAGTCTGGCTCCACTCCAAGGAGGGAACTGGCAGCATGGGCTAACTACATACATAATGCTGGGTGGAGCAAGGTGTGCAATGGCGCAGAATTGGGGGACCTATGATTTGCTCTGGGAGGTGACATCATTTAGTCTACAAAAGCTGGCTGTAACAATGAATAAATTGGATTCCAAATTAACATCATTACGGAGCTCCCGGCTGATATTATTATTGCGTGCTTGCACAAGCTACGGTAAGCCTGCATTTTGTTCTAGTGTTGTGGGTGACCAGTTGGTTTGGAAAAAGGCTCCCTTTGCGGACCACCAACCTGAAACCTGAAAAGCTAGTGTGAAATTCCTGTCCTGGGCTTGGGCAGGTGAAAAGTTTGGGCCAAGAGTGGAACACGCGTTTTGTGGGTCCAGGCCAAGAGCCCAAGTTGAGAGTATCACTCGGGCTAGGCGGCGGGAAGCAGCCTGCTGGTCTCTGCGACGAGGGACCAGCTCCTCTCAGCACCTTCAGGCAGGTGCTGTGCCTTCTCCCCCCAAGCAGGGCTGCTAGGTTCTACCCACCACAAAAGAGAGATTAATCAACATTTTGGTGCCTAACGTGGGGCACAGAAGCCACTTTGGTGAGTCACAATCTCTACAAAATGGGAAATTTCTTCTTTAAGGAACCTGTGCCTCAGGAGGATTTATTTTGGGATGTATGGCACAAGGTGCTTGACTGTGCCCCATGGCTTTCTATCTTCTTTGGCCTAAAGGTCCTCTTCCAAGCTCTGGCTGGGAGATGGACTCATACCCCTGAAGTATTACAGGCTCAGACTAAGAATGAAAGCAGAGAAAGTCCTCAGCAGGTAGACTCTGCTTTCAAGCCAGAGCCACCTCTAATAGACCTTGAGAGCTCTCCAGAGCCTACAACTTCTCGCAAACCCCCACTCAGCAGAGTGCCTCTGCTGAGCTTTCCAATGGTCCTTTGGCTTTTGCAGGCTGGAGACATCTGCCTGTCTCTCAGCCTTCCCAGGCAATTGGTGTTCAGAGAGATCTTGAGAAGGGAAATTTCCCTCTCTCCTCTATCCAACTTTCAGAGGCCTTTCCAGTTAATATGCTCCCTACTTTGCAGCATCCACTTGCTTGGTACCCTCATGAGGCTGCTATTTTTAAAGACCTCTGGGAGGCTGTTTCCAGAGATGGACCCCGGTCCCCTTATGTGGAGAATCTTTTGGATACCATGTTTGTGGGCCTTAACACCCCTCATGATTGGAAGCAGATGGCTAGGGCTGTATTAGCACCCAGTCAATTTTTAACATAGAAGGCCTTTTTTTATGACCAATGTGAGCAGCAGGCTGAGTGAAACATTGCCATGGAAGTAAAAATTACTAAACATCAACCCCAGGGAGAGGGAGGATTCTGGAGTAGTCCCATAGAGCAAGCCAGGAGCCTGCCACAAACTTTGATCAGGTTCGCAACTGCACTATGAAAGCCTGGAGACAACTTCCTCCAGCTGAAGGGATGGCTTCCTTGTCTCAGCTTTGCCAGCAGCCTAAGGAAGACTTTGCTCAATTCCTTGCTTGAGTCACAGAGGCAGTAGCGAGAAAGGTTTCTCATGCAGAAGCTCTTGATATCTTGATTAAGGACCTAGTATATGAAGGTGCCAATGCTGATTACAAAGCAGCTATTTGTCCAGTTCATTCTAAAACACTTGAGGACTGGATTATTGCCACTCAGGATATTGGCACGAGGGCTTCTGAGATGGCGGCATTGGTACAGGCCTTCGCCTCAGCCTTGCAGTCCCCTAGGAATGACCTCAGGTGTTGGGAATGTGGGCAAAGGGGACATGTGAGATTGGCTTGCCCCCATGTGCCTGAGGCCCCGGGCCCACCCAGAAATGCTAGGCGGCCCACCATGCTTTGCCCAAAGTGCAGGAAGGGACTCCATTGGCCTGAGGAAGGTCCTGTTTTTTGTTTTTTTTTTAATTTTATTTATTTTTGTATGTGTATGAGTGTACTGTCTGCATGTAGGTCTGTGCACCCGTGTTGTGCAATGCCGCGGAGGTCAGAAGAGGGTGTCAGATTCCCCTGGAACTGGAGTTCTCCTGGAATTGGAGTTTCAGATGGTTCTCAGCCGCCATGTGGGTGCTGGGGATCGAACCTGGGTCCTCTGCAAGAGCGGTCAGCGCTCTTAACCGCTAGGCCATCTCTCCAGCCCTGAGGAAGGTCCTGTTAAGGGTGCTAGAAACAACAGAAATTTAAACTCCAGTTGGGGCAGCTCCCAGCCCAAGGAAAAAGGGATCCTGGAATCAGGAAGTCTGGAACCCCCCTCCTCTAATCAAATGGAAATAGGGGAGCCTGGAATCTTTTGGACCATCCCCTTGAGAAGAAATTTAAACCATGCATGCAGATTTACACTGGGGACAAGCTTTTTAAATGCTTATTAGATACCTGGGCAGATCTAACAATCCTTAGGGAGGAGGAAGTCCCAAAAGAATGGGAATTGACTGAAGGACCTTTGGTTCAGGGTGTGGGTGGAAAGGCAATATCCAAAACAACTGTCCAGCCTATGGTCTGGAGACATTTAAATGGGGAACCGGGAACCCTAAAGCCACTAAATATGCCTGGGCTATTTCATAACTTATTGGGCAGGGACTTCCTTAAAGCCTCAGGGGCGGTCTTGACCACAGAGGATGGAACCTCTTGTGACCCAGCAATGGACTCCACAGTCTGAGACCAAAGCCGGCTGGACCCCCAATGCTAGGGGCCATGGTTCTCCAATTTCCTGTCAAACTAGAGTGGGTGTCTTCAACCCCCATCTGGGCAGAACAGTGGACACTTTCAGCACCAAAACTTGCTGCTTTGGAAACCTTGGTTGCTGAGCAACTAGAGGCAGGGCATATCGAGCCATCTACAAGCCCTTGGAATACTCCTGTTTTTGTCATTCAAAGGAAATGACAGGGAAAGTTCCACATGCTTCAGGATCTTAGAGCCATAAATTCCCTGATGAAAAAAATGGGCACAACCCAGCCCAGGCTTCCTTGGTTGTCAGCTCTACCGGTGGGCAAACACATTGCTATTCTTGATATTAAAGACTGTTTTTTAGTTTTGTTTTTCTATTCCCTTGCACCCCGAGGATAGGTCTCATTTTGCTTTTACTGTTCCTCGTAGGAACCATTCCTCCCCCACAGGAAGATATCAATGGAAGGTGCTGCCTCAAGGTATGAAAAACAGTACTACAATATGTCAAATATTCATTGGTCATGCATTGCGGAAGTTTTTTAAGGTCCCAGGGTTGGACATCATCCATTATATGGATGACATTTTACTGGCTCACTATGATAAAGCAGTCTTGGATGCTTTGCTCCCACAGGTGTTATCAGCCCTTGAAGCTGTTCATTTAAGTGTATCCCAAGAAAAGGTCCAGCTTGCCCCCCCTTATAAATTTCTAGGTTCAGTCTTGGAGACCAGACTAATAAGGCCTCAGGCATCAGTTATTTAGCTTCCAGAAACGGTATCTTTATTTTATTTTATTTTTAAATTTTTTATTTATTTCTGTATGTGTATGAATGTAGTCTGCATGCAGGTCTGTGCACCCGTGTCGTGCAATGCCGAGGAGGTCAGAAGAGGGTGTCGGATTCCCCTGGAGCTGGAATTCTCCTGGAATTGGAGTTTCAGACGGTTCTCAGCCGCCATGTGGGTGCTGGGGATCGAACCCGGGTCCTCTGCAAGAGCAGTCGGCGCTCTTAACCGCTAGGCCATCTCTCCAGCCCCAGAAACGGTATCTTTAAATCAGCTTCAAAAGGCTTTGGGGGCCATTAATTGGATCCACCCATGGCTGCATATGTCTTCAAAGGAAATGAGTCCTTTGTATGACTGCCTAAGGGGTCCCAGGGAGCCTTCCTCCTGGTGCCAGGTATCCAGGGAGGCTTGCTTTGTTATTAAAAAGACAAATTCCACTCTGCAACAGGCTTTTGTGGTCAGGTTTGACCCCTCCCTTCCCTTGGTTGGAATAATTCTCACCCCAGGTAATTGCCCAGTAGGGGTCATTTGGCAGTCTCATGGGCCTCTGGAATGGTTGCACCTTGCATATCATAGAATTCACAAGATAACCCCCCCCCACTTAGAGGGGGTTGCAGCCATGATAAGACAGCTTCGCCAAAGAGCCCTCCATTTCTTTGGTATGGAACCTGAGCAGCTAATTCTTCCTCTTAAAAAGGATCATTTGGATTGGGCTATGCAACATAATGACTCTTTTGCCATTTCCCTTGAAGGCTTCCCTGGTGTGATTGATAACCATCTGCCTGCTCACAAACTCTTATCTAGCCTTGAGGAGCTGCCGCTGACAGCGCCCCAGGTTCTGGTGTCTCAAGCCATTCCTGGGGCCTGCCTGGTTTTTACAGATGCCTCTAACATGGGGGCGGCATTGGTGTCTGTCCAGCCGGACTTGTCCTCTAAAGTCAGACATTTCTGGCCACTGCATGAGGGCTCAGTACAACTCAAAGGGCTCTTTGCCATCTACCAGGCCTGCCGTTTGTTTTCCTCTGAACCTTTCAATCTTTTCACTGATAGTAAATACTGTGCTTCTATGTTACCGTTGCTGCCCTATGCCATGTGTCAACTGGATCTTGCTAAACCTCTTGATACCTTCATATTTCTTACAAAGGAAGCACTTGAAGCACGCTCGGCTCCACTTTTTGTCCAGCATATCCGATCTCATTCAGGCTTGCCAGGACCACTGGCAACCCTCAATGATGAAGTGGACAGGCTGGCTGCAGAAGGACAGTCCTATTGTTATTCAACTCTTCTCCAAGCTTCCCGTTTGCATTCCCAGTTCCATCAATCAGCACGCAGCCTGCATCTGATGTTCCCCTCCTTAACAGTTGGTGAGTGTAAACAGCTGGTTCTCAGCTGCAAGGCTTGTGCTCTTTAGGACCACTTCAGTCTATGGGGGTCAACCCCCATGGCCTAAAGGCCAATGCCCTTTGGCAAATGGATGTCTCACATTACCTTCCCTTTGGGCTCCTTAAGTACTTACATGTTACAGTGGACACTTATTTTAATTATGTATTGGCCACACCTATGACAGGAGAATCTGCAGCCAAGGTTTGCCATCACCTACTTAGCTGCATATTGATTATGGGTGTCCCACATCAAATAAAAACAGACAATGGCCCAGCGTACACTAGTGCCCAGTTCAAACGCTTCTGTGCCTTTTGGAATATTTCTCACATAACTGGTATTCCTTACAATCCCCAGGGCCAAGGCATTGTTGAAAGAATGCATAAAACTTTAAAAAACCAATTACAAAAGCAACAGGGAGAACTGTATACAACTTCTCCCCATGATGCTGTGTGCAGGGCACTGTTTACCATAAATGTTCTAACAGTTTTGAAGCCTGAGTTAGTAACTCCAGTCCACAAACACTGGAGGCCTCTAACAGGACATAGTAAGGTGCCTTTGGTACAGTGGAGCGACCCTATGTCCAAACAATGGAAAGGTCCAGATCCATTATTAATGATGGGGAGAGGCTTTGCCTGTGTGTTCCCACAGACAGAGGCATGGCCCATATGGGTGCCTGCAATGAATGTACACCCACGGATTACACGGGATGAACCTAGAGACAATGAAAAAGATGACTCTTCTGAGTCTCAAGAAGAAAAAAGACCACAGACCGCTTGAGTCATGGGTGACAAACATCTCCCTATCTTCAGTAAAGCAAATGGTTATGGTGTATTTTAATGATTTTTTTTCAGGTGCTGTTAAATTCTGACATGAGAAGCCCTCCTCCCCCCTTTTTCACAAAAAAAAAAAAAAGAGAAAGGAAAAACAAGATGGTAATAAAGTCATTCCCTAACTGTAAATTGGAGCCAACTGTTACAGCAGCAATTTCTTATAAAACAAGTGTAACTGTTTTCTTTAATTGACTGATAGATATAGGAACTGTGAAAAAGACAACTCTCTATTTAAAGCCAAAAATAACAGTAGAGGAAAGCTCTGATATCAGCAATGAATTATTCTGCCTAGGAGATGTTGGCTAGGGGTTTAAGCCCCTCCCAAAGGCTTTTGCCCATAAGTGGGATATCTGCAAGGAGAAGGGTGGTAAGTCCCTGTTGTTGAAGACCTGGTGTAAGTGTGGAAAAATGTTTTGAGATGTCACTTGCTAATATGCAGTTGGCCTCTGAAATGCCAGAGAGCATTACCAAAGGCCATTAAAGCAATAAAGCAAATACTGGTCTCATGAGTCAAGCAAGACTCCTCCCCTGCTTGGAAATACTGTTCAACAGTGGCAGCCATGCGTCTATATATTTCCCAAATCTAATTGGCTATTAGCTCTCTCCTTGGAGGAATAGTTCACAGCTGATGCCACAAGCTTACATCCTCTAGTGGCTAGGAGATGTTATAGGCCACAATAAGAACATGTCATATCTTTTACAAAAGGCCACAGTTCTTGGTGTAAGGTTATGGCATGCTCCCCCCAGAATGAAAGTTTAATTCAGGGTAGCAGGGGATAGGCTCAGGGGAGAGGTAGAGCCAAGCACAGAATGGCATCTGGCTTGGGAATTTAAGGGAGAAGGTAGGAGTGGGATTCAGTGAGAGTGGGGGTGGGTAGCACACTCTGCAGGAGTCTGGAATCTGGCTTTCAAAAAGGTGGAAGATTCCTGAATCATCAGTGATGGCCCATTTTAGCATAGCCAAAGGCTGGCCTGGTAGAGCAGGATCCTGGGCATCACAGGTCTTAGGTATCTCTGCATTTCAATGGGCTTCTGGATCTCACAACCTGACATTCCAGCCTTTTGTTTCTATAGGAAAAAGGGTGGAGCTCTGTCTTCTGTATCTGCTTCAGAGCTCATCAGAGGCAAAGTCCTGGGGGAACAGCTGTCAGGCTGGAGGCTTAGAATCCAGTTTCCCATTTTGGCTGCTTAGGGTGCTCTGCCCAGTTGGTTTGGTCCAGATCGATAGTGGCCAGTACTTAGTAGATGTTTTCTCTGCAACTGAAAGGACAAGCTGGTTGAGTCTTACATGAGTATACCAGTGCAGGGACCAACAGGGGTCTACAGGTCCCAGTCTAGGGAATGCAGAGGGAAAAATGATGTGTACCCTGATTTGAGAAATTGGAAAAAGTTTTAATACACAGAGCTCTAGACTTTGGGCCAGCTTTAATACACAGGGCTCCAGAATGAGAGCCATAACCATGAGAATATAAAAGGTGGTATTTTCTGGCATGGCACATTAGATCTGTCATCTATCTCTGAGATATTTTCTAACATGACACAGTAGATTCCTAACTTGGCACAGTAGTCTCTCACCTATTTTCTCTGATAATAACCTATTTCATTTTCTCTTCTTTAGATTATGGTTTCCTGTTGGGGTATTTAAAAACACACAGTTAGCTCAGATAAATATAGTTTGTTTTGATGTTAGGGTCAGTTGAGGTTCTGATCCTTAACGGGTCACTCAGCCCTTGCGCCTGGCTCTCTTCACCAGTTCCATCTATGTGAGGACAAGGTCAGGCCTTGCTTGACCAAAGCTTCCCTTTGAAGCATGAGGAGTCTATCCTCTATATGGACTTTCCTCCTTTGACTGGACACTGGCAGGATGAAGTCCTTTTAAGTGAATCTCCAAGACTTCCCTGGCTCAGGATGACTGGTGACTCACTGCCACAGGACATGCTCAAAGTTGCGGATGCAGGACCCTAGGACCCAAGTCGACCTCAGAGGGTGGGGGCCAAAATATTGTCCCATCAAATCCCTCTTGCCAAATCAGATTAGAGCTTTAAGCATGGTTGCTAAACCTCCAAGAGGATTGTTTGAATTAATTTGGTACATTACCATACAGTTCCTAAGTAAAACTTGAACACTGACTTAAGCACTGTTAATAAATTCTTAATTGCTGTGGCAAAAATATTCTGACCAATAATAAAAGCTCATGGTAGGAGCCTGGTAGTGGCTGCAGCACAGGCTAGGAAAGGATGCTATTTACTGACTTGTGTTGCTGGTTCATGTTCAGCCTATTGTATACAATATAGAAATATCTGGCCAAGAATGGCATCACCCACAATGGGCACAGGCCAGTCCAATGAAGGCAATTATTGACGTTTCTCAGCTCAGGTGTATCAAGTTGACATTAAACCTATGCAGTAAGCCCTACAGTTTGTTCTTTCAGGTCTATGAAGGTCATTCAAGTACTCAAAGTACAATGATTTAAATCATGCAAGGCAAAAGTTTCTAACAACATAGGCCATGAAACAAACCCAAGATAATAAAGGGGTTAAAAACAGTACCTTCTCAAATGAAGGCCATGTCACTTGTCCCCAGATTTTGAGTTATAGCTTTGAAAAGGAAAAAGGAAGGGGGGGCATTGTCACATACCAGCAGCAGGCAGATAATATTTAGTAATATTTAGGGCTCACTCAAATTGGTTACATTTGGACTGTCCCTGTGGTCACTGGAAGTAAAACCTAATTTCTCTTAAAAATATTAAAAGTAAGATGTGCAAAGTATAACAGATATACAAAACAATTTTAGTATGTATGGGTAACTCTATATATGTCTGTTTCACTTGATGCTGTAACTAGGTATATAGTACCTGGTAGGTGGAACACAATTTCTTGTATATGCCATAATTACATAATAGAATTCTTAAAAGTGAACAGTACATCATGCATACACTCATAAATAAGGTTCTAATAAATACATTTGGCGATGACACTTTTTAAAGTTTGTGCTAAGCAAAGGCACATGCATTGTAATCATACTGACAGATCTTAATATGTCATACACACACATTTATGCACACATTCCTTTAAGAGATTTTTATAAGAAACACCTTTAGAAACATTACTTAAAATGTGCAGCTCTGATTAATTCTGCTGCCAAGGTACCTTTGGTTCTAAAACTATGATCTTATTGAAATACTTTAACAAGTGATGGAAAACAGAATTATATATATAATTAAAGAACTGACAATAGCAAATGTACTTAGGCTGTTTCATTGGAGGGGAGGGGATTGCAGGGGAAGCAATGTGCCACTGTCCAAGTACCAGAGTACGAATGAATCCAGGGATATTTTAAAAGTGGTCTCTGGTCAGAAGGACAGTTACATAGCACAGGAGGAAAAAAATCTGTTAGTAAGGGTCAAAAAATCAGGTCTTCAGACGTCTGGAAACAAGAAAAAAAACTGGAAAAGAAAATTTTTAGTTGTAATACCTGTGGAAAAATAATTTGGACAGAGAAGAAATAAAACCTTCAGATAAACAGTGTAGAAACCTAGGAACCCAGGTTCAAATCAGGCCTTTGAAAAAAAAATTTAAGAGGCATGCCAAAAGTAAACTTAATTTAATTTTTTGTTTGTGCACAACATAGAATAAAACAAGTTTGAAGTGGCCACTTTGTTTTGACAAAAAACACAGAACATGGACACATGACAGTTACAAACACACATTGAAGAATGGTTATGACAAACGGTTATAACACACAGACAGGTTTGGACAGACACATGACCTAACTGTATCCATTAACTCTGGACAGTGGGAAAATCCCCTTTTATCTAAAGTTGCCCTTCCTTGTCCAGGGCTGTAGACATTTATCACATTTACAAAGAATCACTTAGAGTTTAAGACATTTGCTTAGATGGAAAATAGACTGTATGCCTTACTGTGCTTTGCAGCACAGCCTGTTCTTGTACACCTGTGAAGGATGGTGGACTGGGTAAGCAGGAAAATCTGGTGGCTTGTGCATATTACCTGCTAATTTAATGAGAATAAATTTAGTTAATGAAAAAAATCAAAAGATCCCAGCCAAGTGAAAGATTACTCCCTGAGGGGAAATGCTGGATGTTAGTGAGACAGGGTGTGGTCAGCAGACCTTCTTAATCTCAGATAGAGGCTTCTCAAAAGATCCCAGCCAAGTCAAAATTTACTGCCTGAGGCAAAAATTGGGTGCAGGTTGGGCAGGGCATGGTCAACATACCTTCTTAGTCTCAGACACAGGGGCTTGTATCCCAAAGCAGACAAAAATGGATTTCTGAATAAAATGGGGTTTAAAAGGAAAAAACAATGAAATGGAGAATGCCAAAATCTGAAATAATCCCTTAAAATTTAGGCAAAAGTTTTGTAAACAAAATATAAAAACCAAAATTGTGAAAGGATCAGAATATGCCATTAAATAAATTGCAAGAGAATTAGAATATAGAAATATAGCATTAGTTATTACAAGGGCTGATGTAAATTCAGGCTTCCTTCCACGTGGTCTTGTTGTGGCTCAGCACAAATGAGGCAGCTGTGCGGCAGACTGGGGAGAGGAGAGAGCTGTATGAAGGAAGTAAAGTTTTTTAGCCTCAGAAGATAGGGGAACAGCATGGACATCCTCTAAAGGAGCTGGTCAGAGACTCCAGGTCTGGACTGTCTCTGAAGCAGAACAGGAGGCTAAAATGAAGAAAGAATCAGAGGGTAGACAGGCAGAGAGAAGGAGGGAGAAGGAAGATGGAGGGAAGCAAGAGAGAGTACCGCCTTTGCACGGGAACCCAGTTCAAGCCTGGGGATGCAAAACAATGAGGGGCTAATGCTGAGAGAAGCACAGGGAGAAGGGAGAAGTACAAGGGGAATTAAGTGGAGAGAGAGAGAGAGAGAGAGAGAGAGAGAGAGAGAGAGAGAGAGAGGAGAGTGGGCGAGAGCAGAGTGGTACCTCATCCTGAAGCCAGTTGTCTGGAGAAATACTCGGCTGGCAAGTCCAGGGGTTGCAAAATGTCATGGCACCAATAATATTAAGTGTAAAAAAGCAGGAAACAAAACAGGCACAGGAGGCATAGGTCACTCTAGGAGCATGCTTTATTTCCACGTGGGACTGCCAGCGTGAGCCACCTGCAGACACGTGGTGGGACCAGACAGCATGGCAGGGGGCAGAGAGAAAAGGGTGGGATGGGGACAGAGAGAGACAGAGAGAGAGAGAGGCACAGAGGAGAGCCTAGGTCAGCCACCCAAAGTCAAAAGCAGAGGTGGAGTTCAGGTCTAGTGTATAGTGAGGGGGACAGGAGTCTTAAGAGGAATAGAGAGAGGGACATGAGCGACGGGCAAAGAATGCCTGTACATACAAGCATTCTGACCATTTACTGGACCACTGGCAGAAGTCTCTCAAAGCTGTGAGAATTTGGGGGTCTAAGGTACCCGTCTCAGGCCAGACAATTTGTTAGCTAATTGATATCCTGGCCAGATAGTAGAGCAGAGTCTCTCACTAATTGCCTTGGAGAGGTTGAGTTCTCTTAAAGAGTGTAGGAGACACTCCAAGGTGTGAGGCCCAGGGCCTCTCTTTTAGAGTGTGAGGCTCCCATATTGGAAGTCGGAGGATGAAGGGAGAGGGAGAGAGGGAGAGAGAGAAAAGAGGTCTGTAGGAAGGAAAATAGATTCTTTTTAGTCTCAGCACCCACCTGAGTGCTAAGGCGCGTCTGCCCTAGTTCTAAGTGGGTGCTCAGAGACCCCAGGTCCATGTGACCAGTGTGGGAGTCTCTGAAATCGGGGCCTGCAGGTCTGTGAAGTCGGTGTCCCAACAGTCACAGAAGAGGCCAAAATTCGAGTCCAGAGTCTGTCCCCAGCGTCCTGGTAATAGACAGCAAACTGGAATGGGAAAATTGTAGGGAATCCCTGATTTAGCCAGCACTCAGGGATCCAAAAATGGAAACGGAATGGGAGACTAAAAAGAATGAAAAAAGAGGATCGGAGGGAAGGCAGATGGAAAGCAGTAGTTAGAACAGGAAGTGTGAGGCAGAGGGGGCAGCTAGAGGGGGCAGAACATACACAGGGTTACACAGAAGGTAGGGTGGAAGATGGAATCTCCCCTCACTCAGGTGCCCGTCAGGCCAGCCACCCGCGAGGTGACTTAGGAAGGGCCATACATATAAACCCCGTGCTTGGTAATCACGAGTGTGATGAGTGCCCAATGAGGTGAAATGACTTCGGCGGAACCGCGGGTTAGGGCCCAATCAGATTCTGTAGCCCGAGAGCTGTGGAACCATAACACGCACTCTTAACTTTCACGCAAAGTCACATGAGAATAGAGTAGGGTAGGATAAGGAGAAAAGAGAAGGTACCTTTGGCCGAATGCTGGTGGATGCTGTCATAGCCTGCGCTCAGTATCTGGCTTACTGGCTACCCCGAAGCTGCTCCGAGGGGCAGGGGGGTTGGAAAAAAGGTGATCCGAGTCACTGGCACCAGAATGTAAGGTTATGGCACGCTCCCCCAAGAATGAAAGGCCACAAGGTCTAAGCTCTTCGGAGCAAAGTTTAATTCAGGGTAGCTGGGGCTAGGCTCAGGGCAGAGGTAGAGCCAAGCACAGAATGGCATCTGGCTTGGGAATTTAAGGGAGAAGGTGGAAGTGGGATTCAGTGAGAGTGGGGGTGGGTAGCGCACTCTGCAGGAGTCTGGAGTCTGGCTTTCAAAAAGGCGGAAGATTCCTGAATAATCGGTGATGGCCCATTTTAGCATAGCCAAAGGCTGGCCTGGTAGAGCAGGATCCTGGGCACCACAGGTCTTAGGTGTCTCTGCATTTCAATGGGCTTCTGTATCTCACAACCTGACACTTGGATTAGCATATCATCCAAACACCTGTGTCTGTGCCCATAATGTAACCAACTATAATAGTCAGTATTGTCTAAATGCCTGTATTTCTAATTGTTTGTGCTTCATTAGTAGGAAGAAAAATATATTCCTGAAAAAACTGCCAGCCCTTGAGAGGAAACAACCTGAGATGATCAGAGTAAAAATTGACATCTTTAGAGACTGTTTTGTTTCACGCCTGCTTGCGCCCCCTTCCCAAAGCCTAGGGAACAATCTGCAGAAGAGAGGGCACGGTAGAATGTAAGAGCTACGGGATTGGGGTGAATCGTGAAACTACAGTAATAGACACTGGACTCTCATTTGATCAACGTGCTTGTATATATGAGCCCCTCCAGCTGGACAATAAAGACCTCAGGCTGTATAAGTTTGGACATAGCTGCTTGCAAATTGGGTTACATGAAGGATGCATGTATTCCTTACTTATTATTATTACCCCATGTTTGGTTTTCTGTGCATAAATTGGTTTTAATGTAAAAAAAACAAAAAGGGGAAAATCTTAGATCCGCTCTGCCTCCACCCTGCACTCAAGTTGGGTTTAAGCAAATATGTATTTAAGAAACAGCTTACAGGTGCCAGCCTCCCCCATGAGCTCATCTGCCTCTCAAAGAAAAAAACAATGGGAGATGTAAGAAAACCCAGCTTGAATTGCAAACTGGCTGGCATGCCTCAGGGGGCCACATGGCCAAAAGTCTGGCTCCACCCCAAGGAGGGAACTGGCAGCATGTGTTAACTACATACATAATGCTGGGTGGAGCAAGGTGTACAATGGCGTGGAATTGGGGGACATATGATTTGCTCTGGGAGGTGATGTCATTTATTGTATAAAAGCTGGCTGTAACAATGAATAAATTGGATTCCAAATTAACATCATTACGGAGTTCCCGGCTGATATTATTATTGTGCGCTTGTGCAGGCTAAGGTAAGCCTGCATTTTGTTCTGGTGTTGTGGGTGACCAGTTGGTTTGGAAAAAGGCTTCCTTTGTGGACTACCAACCTGAAAAGCTGGTGTGAAATTCCTGTCCTGGGCTTGGGCAGGTGAAAAGTTTCGGCCAAGAGTGGAACATGTGTTTCGTGGGTCCAGGCCAAGAGACCAAGTTGAGAGTATCACTCGGGCTAGGCTGCGGGAAGTAGCCTGCTGGTCTCTGCGATGAGGGACCAGCTCCTCTCAGCACCTGCAAGCAGGTGCCGTGCCTTCTCCCCCAAAGCAGGGCCACTAGGTTCTTCTCACCACAAAAGAGAAATTAATCAACATTTTTGCATAAAGTAAAGTTGAAGTTTATTAAGAAAATGTTTAAATATAGATTTAAAAGTAACTGAAGACAGTGAGACAGAAGGCAAGATCGAGGGGGGTCTGAAATCACAATCAATAAGCAAATAAGTAAAGGCTTTTTAAGTTAAAGTCGCTCTTTTTAGTCTTGTATTTTTATTTTTATTGAATTTTTTGTTATTTCATACAGAGCACCTCGATCAATATTAATCACCTTTAAACCCCTTTTCAAGTTGGCACCCTCCCTAAGCTCCATGACTGGAATTCATACAGTCTGTCTTTGTGTTAAGCCCTATTGTTTTAAGTTACTCTACCCACATGTTCCTCAGCACAAGTTCATTCACTGAGGTCTCATCAGCCTATTGAAAATCTCTGTCTTCAAGGAAATATTTTTACTGTTCCTAATGCAACAGTAATTAGCTGCCAATATTTCTTCAACTAAGATTGGAGTCTGCTGCCCATTTCCCCAATTCTGTGCTGGGTTTTTGTCTGCTTGAATTTGTATGGGTCTTGTGCATACTGACACCTTTGCTGTTGGTTCATATGAGCACAGTCCAGGAAGCTTGTAGGATTCTGTTTCCATACGATCATGCACCTCCTCACTGGCTCTTACAATTGTCCCACTCCATCTTGCACAATGGTCCCTGAACCCTGGGTAAGTGAGGCTTAATATAGGAGTCCTGTTCAAGGATCCACATTTGGCAGACTCCTAAACTCTAAGCTTTGGCCATTTGTAACCTTTTGTATTCCTGTACCTCTGTTGAATGAGGGAGCTGCATTAGTGAGAACTGAGAGGTTCATTAGTGCCTTCTTTACCCCTTGTTCTATGTTGTCTGAGCTTTAGATACAGAGGTTGCATTGTAGATGTGCTGCTTAGGCTTGGGCAATTCACAATGTCTGCGTGTGACCAGTTGTGGTACTCTCTAATAGTCTTCATATGGTGCAAAAGAAGCTTTATTGATGAATAGTGACTGGGATACTTGACTAAAAATATAAAGATATATATTTTGCATTTAGTAATAAGTTACATTACTCCATGGCTGTGATAGCCTTGGAGATTTATCTGAGATCTATGGTCTCTCCAACCATTCGTATTTGGATACATTTACAGTACTACACATGGGTTTCTGCCCATTGAAGGGATTTTATTTTGTTCTTTTCAAGACAGTGTCTCCCTGTAGCCCCAGCTGTCCTGGAACTCACTATGTAGACCAGGATGGCCTTGAACTCACAGAGATCTGCCTGCCTCTTCCTCCTAAGTGCAGGGTGTGGATCACAACGCCTGTCCCATTGAGGAGATTTTAAGTCCAATTATGTAGATTTTGATTTTCCCTAACTTTTCATTAGATTGTTAAACTAATATGATTCTATGATTCTCTCTGTTTTTTTTTATACTTGTTAGGCATTTTTATCCTCTCTCTCTCTCTCTCTCTCTCTCTCTCTCTCTCTCTCTCCCTCACTCCTTGTCTCTCCCTCCCTCCATCTCTTCCTCCCTCCATGCTTTCTCCATTTAAAGCATCCCCCATTTTCCCCATCTCTCCCTTGATAACACCAGTCTGCTAAGGTCAATCCTCTCTTGAGCTCCTTCTTTCCCTTTATCCCCAAATTTCTTTGTGTAATCTTCACTTTCCCCTCTCATTTAAATATCCCCACTGTTGAAGTTCTGTGCATTTCATACGTTGTTTCTCAGTCCAATCTAGACTCAAATCCCCTTCCATGCCCCCCCACCCCACCTGAGTTCATTCTCCCCTCCCTGCCATTCCTGCCCTTTCTGATTCTTTTCAAAGTTTTTCAAAGGATTATTGTTCTTGGGGGAACTGTATTGTTTAGATTGGTTTCCTGTCCCAGTTCCTCTGCTGTTGTTGTTCCCTCCGATCAGTACCACTTCAACATATGCATATATATGTAACACCTATACTAAAATTATATCATCTGTACACAAACTGTCATTTCCATGTCATATATCAGGATTCACATTTTCCTTTATAAATTTATATTACTCTAAAATATGCCTACATATCATCCACCCATATACCAAGTTTACAAAGTCTGAAAATAAGTGGTGGCTTAATTCCAGAGCCTGTGAAGGGATTTAGATTATAAGAGCACAGTTGCTTTCAGGGAAAGGGGTATATAATGTTGATGTTGCTCAGTTTGCCTTACAGCTCCGTGCTTGGGGCTTGCATCCACAGACGAGTGATACCATTCATGGTTTGCTTTTCTGGGTCTGTGTTACTTCATTTAGCATAATATCTTCTAGTTCCCTTCATTTACCTGCAAAGTTCATGATGTCATCTTTCTTTACTATTTGCATAGAACTCGATTGTGTACCATATTTTATGTATCTACTCCTTGGATGAGGGGCACTTGAGTTGGTTCCAGCTCTTTGCTATTGTGACTCTTCACAATACAATGAACATGGCTGTGCATGTATCTCTGAGATAGCATGAGTCTTTTGGGCATATACCCAGGAGTGGTATGGCTGGGTCAGGTGGTAAGAACATTTTGAGTCTTTTCAGGGTTCTCCATACTGCTTTCCATACTGGTGGTAGGAGTTTACATTCCCACCAGCAGTGGATGAGTGTTCCCCTTTCCCCACAACCTCACCAGAATTTGGTATGTGCCTGAATCTCAGACCAACAGTTTCTCTATTAAATCATGTACACTAGCTATATATGACAGAAATTACTTATTAATGGGGACTGGAGTGATGGCTCAATGGTTAAGAAATTATTTAGGCACATTGGTATAAATGACAATAACAATAAAAATAAAAATGATTGTTTTCAGTAGCAAAATCAAACAAACAAACTAACAAATAATTAAATATCCCCATTGTATCCACTTCACCCTTAGTAACACCTGTCTCCTACCATTCTTCTCTTTCCAGTTCCTTTTTCTTCATTACATCCTTGGTTCCTTTCCATTTTCCTCGTTCCTGTAGCTACATCTGGATATATCTTTGCAAATAAGGATTTGGTCCTAGGATCTGCAAATGAGGGAGGACTTATGTCCTTTGTTTTACCAGATTGGTATTACTTAATTTAGTATAACAGCTTCTAATATCATATCCATTTACCTGCAAATTTTATGATTTCATCTTTCTTTACCACTGAGTACACCTCTATTTTTATCATCTACTGGTCAGTTGAGGAACATTTAGATTGCTTCCATCTCATAGCTATTGTAAAAAGAGCAGGAACAAATATGGATGTATAACTATCCCTGCAGTAGGATGAGTTCTTTGGGTATGTGACAAGGAGTGATATAACAAGGTCAAGTGATATGTTCATTCTTAGTTTTTAAAGTATTTTCCCCATTGCTTTCCATAGGGATTGCACAAGCTTGTACTCATAAGTGCTTAAATACATACGTTTGCCTAATGCAAAATGTACACATATAAAATTTAGGTGGCTTTTAGTTACCTGGCTCATAGGCTTTAAGTTAATAAGTAAAAATATTTTGGTATATTTTTCTGTTAATAAATTGTCTTTAGTAAATAAGATTAATTATGAAATGGTTTAGCAGGTATATTATAATGGTTTACAGATGGAAAAGATAAAAACATAGCTCAAATATCATGAAAATTGCTATGCATAGATCATAAGATGTCAAGACACTTTGACTATAAACCTGGTCCTTAATTTGTGAGATTTTCCTGAAATGTACAAATTCACAGATGAGAAAATTATAAAGTTAAACTCAAGTGCCTATATTTTGCCTTAAGCATATCTATTGCTATTTTTAAATCTTTCCTGGAAACACTTCGGGTTGTCAAGAGAATATTGTTTAAGTGTGGGCAGTCTTCACCTGAACTTTTGCTTCTTGTGTCAATATGTTTGACATCAGCTGGGAAAATACTTTACCCACATCCTACAATGAGTGCCGGTTCCCTCTCTGAGGTCTCTTTAATTCTGCCTGTCTTTTAAACTTGCCACTCTTTCCCACTGTGATGCTTTGATCTCTTAACAGTAAGGGTTGATGATGGCTAAAGTTCCATTTTCTTTAGGTTCTTCATTGTACCAGGGATGTAAACCCTGCTTATCCAGGGATGGAAAACTTTAACCTGCCTGATCTCAAGGGTCATGAGAAGAGCTGAGCTGGATGATCAGAGAATCATTATTCCATTTCCTTTTATTTCCGTTTTCTTCTCAGAGGATCATAATTTGATAGGAATCTGTAAATCCTCTGGCAAATGAATACTTCACAAAGATCCCCTGCCCCTCCGACACTGCTCTGTCCTGTTTCTCAGTCCTCACTCTTTTGATTGTTTCCTTTGTTTTAAAAAAAAATCTTTTTACTTATTTCTTTTCCTTTGAAAACATTTTATTTCTATGAATATCATACATGATATTGTCTCTGTATACTCTGTATAGCCCCCCCCCCCGCAACTTCTCTCTTGCCCCAACACTTCCTCTTAATTTCTTGTCCTCCTGTTAGGTTATTATTATTACATGCGCATTATAATTATTACATTTTTATTTTATTCTACCATCATATTATAATTACATTTATATAATGCATTAAGTCCATTTAAGGGTGCTCCTTTGTACCTGTGTTTAGGGTTGTCCACTTGGGAATAGATAAACTGCCAGGAAGCCAGTCCCTGGAGAAAACTGACTGTGCCTCCCTCAGCATCAAATGTGTTACACATTTGTCAGGGCTGTAGTGTTTAGAAGAGAGCTCATGACTTTACACATGCTAAGTGCTCTACTACTAAATTATATCTCCAAATCTCATTGGTCAATTTCCTGAGATACTAATATCCTACTCAGGAAGTCATTACCCCTGCCTACCACATGAAACATTTCCCTTTGTTTCCTCTAATAAATTCATAAATTCAAGTTTCACATAAAGTCTTTAAGAAGCCATACTTTAGGAAATAGAAAGAAAGTTGTTCTTGTAGGCAATGCATAAACAACATCAAAGTCCCAAAGTAATAGAAAATAGAATAATAGAATGGGTAATAGAACAAAATTACAAATCAAAGAGGCTCTTACTGAAATAGGAAAAGATGTGTTAAGTTAAATCATAATTTTTAATAAACAGATATTTATTTTTAATAAATGCATATTGATAAATTCATAGAGTATTATTATAAATAAAACAAGAAAGTGAAATGTATTAACTAGCACCTTTTACCTCAAGTGAGCTCATTTCTTTTTATTTTGACTGAGAGTTTCTATGACTCAACCAGCATTAAGTAGAACTCTAAGAAGGTCTATCCATAAAGCATTGTGCATATGGAATGATGGTATAGAAATAAAATGTCAGTCCAGGTGACAAAGTGTGCTGTAGAATGTGGATAGTGGAAATATTTCTGAGTAAAAAGCTCTTGGCCCAGGTCTTGAGCACCAATACCAAGTGTGTTTGAAGAGAGAATGTTTTCAAATGGGAAGTTGAAGACACAGAACAATTTAAAAAACTGGGAATTTCAGTAATATTGAGTGTGGACTCTGCAGTGCATGGAGGGGTGAGTAGCTGACTATATGATATATGGACCGTGGATGTCATCCCAAACATATTTTTATGCATAATAAATACACACACTCACACACACACATACACACAAACACACACACACACACACACACACACACACACACACACACACACACCACCCTAAACAGGAAGGAAGTACATCTAAACATTCTCAGTGGTCATATCATGGTGGGACGTTGGTTTCAGTGATTTTGCTTCCTAGAGCTTCTTACATTTTCTCAAGTGAATACCCAGTAATTCTAATCTTAAACTCTATCACGATTTAAAGAGTTTTACACACTATTAAAGAATATGTTAATTCCATTTTTAAATACAAAGGTTAAATGATAAAACTTATCCTGAATCTGAAGTTCTTTTAAGATCCAAATGCCATTATATTAATGAACACAGCTAGGATATTGCACCTGCCTAGTGCATTTGTGATTTTATTGCTGATATATATTCTCTATGCTAATCTACAGAAAGCATTATTGCAGCTGTATTTTATAAATAATGTTCTTATTTGCAGTAATGGTGAGCTCAATGTAAGAACTCAGAAATAATATGGTTTTTAAATTTTTTCATCTTCTAAAGTGCTGTTTTTGGAGCTTTGTAAACATTTCTATTACATTCTATTTTATCCTTTACTACATATAAATATGAATGAGTACAAGAAAGCCAATTAAATATGTTTAGATATATTTACTGAGTGCTTGTAGCCCTAGGTTGTTGTTGTTTTGGTTTTTTTTTTTCAAACATCTTTGTCAGGTAAATCACATAGAAATAAAGGTTTATTTTGTCTCTCTCTTTATCTCTCTCTCTCTCTCTCTCTCTCTCTCTCTCTCTCTCTCTCTCTCCCTCTCTTTCTGTCTAGGCAATAAATAGATAATGCTATCTTATTGGAAAGGATTTCTATTCATGTAGAATTGCATCTGCCTAGAACAAGAGAAGCTACATCTTCCACAAGACATGAGCTAGTTTTTTTTTCTGCTTGGGGTATTAGCTTCATCATTCAAAGATAACATGTGAATTTGCACAAATGACTTAAACTCTATATGTCTCAGTTTGTATGCCTCTAAAAGCATGGTAGAAATGTTTTTATTCATTTGACTTGTTCTGGACAATAAGTGAATTAAATTGTGTCTTACATATAGCAAAATACAGTAAAACAATATGGTTAGAATTCATATTTCCATAAAATACTTATTTTGTCAAAATTTCGCACAAAGTAACCACGCTATTCAGAAGAAATTCTGATTAATGGATAGATGTATTTAAAGAATTATGACATTTTAAATATTGAAGAGAAATTATTGGTTATTTAATACTGACTGCTCTTGCAGAGGACCCGGGTTCGATCCTCAGCACCCACATGGAGGCTAAGAACCGTCTGTAACTCCAGTTCCAGGAGAACTCCAGTTCCAGGGGAATCCAAGACCCTCTTCTGACCTCCACGGCATTGCACGACACAAGGTGCACAGACCTACATGCAGACAGTACACTCATACACATACAAAAATAAATAATTTTTTTTTAAAAATTAAAAAAATAGAAGTCTATCATTGTATAAGATGTTTGAGAACAAACCATCAGAGAGATGAAGAGTTATAAAATCAGTATATTTACATGCTTGAATAAATCTGACTTTTATGAATTTCTAGTCAGTGTTCTTCAAGTAGACAGTAATGTGTGTTAATTTTAAGTTTGAAAATTATTATTTAACAGAAGTTTCTTTATACCAAGCTCTATTCCCAGTACAAATTGTATAATAGAAGAAGTCATACAGGTCCGTGACCTCCATAGGTCATAACATTTTGGTCAGCGTTTATGGAAGAATTACATCCACTGATAAAAATACATCCTGAGCTCTATAATGTGCTAGCGATAGTAAAATAATGACAATGAAAACCCTCTACAAGGCATAGTATATGGACTTTACACAAGTTAGGAATGTTGAACATGGGTTTTGGGGATGAGGGGCTCATGCATTTGAATTTTAAGTAGAAAGATGAAAGATTTCAGTAAAAATTAAGTCTAGGTTCTTTCAGGGAGATTGATCTGTAGCAACAATTTTTCATGTTTTGCCTGACCATTCTCACTGCTCTTGGTTTCCAATTACTTGAGGGCAAGACCTTATTACTGGAGACAATACATGTATGAACAGATCAGGAGTAATCAGGCTGGTACTTAATGCAACACGTCACCACTGCTGGCAAGCTTTCGTAGTATTGAATTACACTGTTCATGTGACTGAGAGGGAAAACTAACCATCAACTTTACCCAGCTGAATTCTGTGAGCTACCACAGCTGGAATGCCAAAATATGACCATTAGTGCAGCGGTGGAATGGAGATTAAAGAAGTAGCCAAAACATCCTAACCAGATTTAAGTTGTACTTCATAAGACTGTGTCCATATCTGACATTCATAAGGAAACTATCCTAGACAGTTCACAGGCCACAGGTGAAAGTGTGGGACTACTTACGATTTTGTTAAATAGATACTAACTGCTAATGTCTTCTTTGACCATATTTCTTTTCATATTTTTTGGTAAGTTTTTATTGAAATTTTATGTATTTCACACAGAAAATCTTTTTTTAAGCTTTTTTTACTTTTATTTTTTATTTTTAATAACATATTTTATTGGTGTTTTGTATATTTTGTACATCATTTCTCAGTCCAATTTAGATACACTCCCTTTTCCATGCCCCCCACCCCAACCACAGTTCATTTGTTCTGCCATACATGTGTTGCATCTTTTTCTCAGTCTTTTTACAGATTTTCTCTGCAGAGGTTTATTGTTTGGGCAGCAGTTAACTGTTTCGGTCAGTTCTTTGACTCAGTCCTTTTGTCATTGTTGTTCCCTCCCATTTGTATTGCTCCAAAATATGCCTACATATACATAACATGTATACCAAAATTATGACCTCTGAGAATAAACTCTATGTTAATTCCAAAATATGTTTAAAAGTTCACATTTTCCCTTTAATTTTCTACTACTCTAAAATATGGATACATAACCTCCACCCATATACCACAATTACAAAGTCTGAAAATAAGTGGTAAGTTAATTCTAGAGCCCATTAAGGGATTCAGAGTATAACAGCACAGTTGCCTTCAGATAAAATGTAATATAACATTTTCTTTGCTCAGTTTGCCTTTCTTTTTTTAAAATTTTTTATTTATTATTTTCTTATGTGCATGAATGTACTGTCTGCATATAAATTGGTGCAGCCGTGTAATGCAATGCCGTGGAGGTCAAAATAGAGTGTCAGATTCCCCTGGATCTCGAGTTAAGGTTCTTAGCTGCCGTGTGGGTGCTGGGAATCAAGCCCGGGTCCTCTGCAAGAGCAGTCAGCGCTCTTAACTGCTGAGCCATCTCTCCAGCCACCAGTTTGCCTTTCTTTTTTTAAATTTTTTTTTTTATTTTATTTATTTCGGTATGTATATCAATGTACTGTCTGCATGCAGGTTTGTGCACCCGTGTCGTGCAATGCCGCGGAGGTCAGAAGAGGGTCTCGGATTCCCCTGGAACTGGAGTTCTCCTGGAACTGGAGTTTCAGATGGCTCTCAGCCGCCATGTGGGTGCTGGGGATCGAACCCGGGTCCTCTGCAAGAGCGGTCGGCGCTCTTAACCGCTAGGCCATCTCTCCAGCCCCCAGTTTGCCTTTCAACTAGGGATTTTGTGCTAGTGTCCACAAATGAGGGGATACCATTTGTCGTTTGTTTTTCTGGGACTGTGTTATTTCATTTAGCATAATGGTTTTGAGCTCCATCCATTTACGTACAAAGTTCATGACGTCATCTTTTGTTACCACTGCATAGAATTCCATTTTGTAGATGTACCACGTTTTCTCTATCCACTCTTCCATTGAGGGACACTTGCGTTGCTTCCAGCTCTTTGCCATTGTGAATAGAGCTGCAATAAACATAGATATGCCTGTATCTCTGCAATAGAATGAGCCTTGTGTGTATATACCCAGGAGTGGTATGACTGGGTCAGGTGGTAGGCTCATTTTTAGTTTCTTTAAATTTCTCCACACTGCTTTCCATAGGTGTTGCAAGAGTTTGCATTCCCACCAGCAGTGGATTAGTCTTCCCCTTTCCCCACAAACCCTCCAGCATTTGGTATCCTTTTTTTTTTTTTTTTTTTTTTTTTTTTTTTTTTTTGTATCATAGCTAGTCTTACCAGAGTAAGATGAAATCTTCTTAAGGTGGTTTTAATTAGCATTTCCTTCATTATTAGTGATGTTGAACACTTTTAAAGATGTTTCTCTAAGCCTAGGGAACAATCTGCAGAAGAGGGGGCGTGGTAGAATGTAAGGGCTTTGATTGGGGTTAATGGTGAAACTACAACAATATAGACTGGAAACTCATTTGATCAACTTGATTGAACATACAAGCCCCCCCTTTCAGGATGGTGGGACCCATGAGCTGTGTGGGTTTGGGCACAACTGCTTACAAATTGGTTTTACATGAAGGATGCTTGTACTCACAAATTATCACTTATTGTTAAAAAAAATGAAAACAAAACAAAACAAAAAAGCAGAGAAAGATGCAGAAAACTTACGGCAGAATGCATGATCTGGGACGGGTAGGGGTGGGGTGGGGGGAAGGGAAGGGGATATATGCCTGAACTGAATTGGAAAATGATGTATGAAATACACAAAGCATCAATGAAAAAAAAAAAAAAAAGAAAAGTGAAGGGCAAACCAAGGCAAAGGAGATTGACATAATATTGCCTGGTCATTCCAAACAATGCATAGTTACTTTTGCCTTTTTCCTCTTTTAATGAATTGATATTTTTTTAACTTCCAAGTGAAGATAAATGTCTCCATTGTGTCACTCACCTATTCATGTCCTCAAGGTATTTCTAACTGAGTGATGACATTCAAAATATATTAAATTTTAAAATGTTTCCAATATCAACAAGAAGAAAAGAAAATAAAAAAATAAAGATGTTTCTCAGCCATCTTTACTTCTTCATTTGTGAAGTCTCTGCCTTCATGTTTAAAGTCCTGGAAGGAATTGGACTGGAGGGAACATTCTTCAACATAATTAAAGCCGTATACAACAAACCCACAGCCAGCATTATCCTAAATGGGGAAAAACTAGAAGTGTACCCCCTAAAGTCAGGAACCCAGCAAATCTGCCCCCATCCCCACTCCTTTTCAATATAGTGCTGGAAATGTCCATGAGAGCAATAAGACAAGAAAAGGAAATTAGAGGAGGACTAATTGGAAAAGAGGAAGTCAAACTGTCCCTTTTTACAGATGACATGACAGGTTACTTAAGGGACCCCAAAAACTCCACCAGAAAACTTCTAGAAACCATCAACAGTTTCAGTAAAGTGGGCAGGATACAAAATTAACTTAGAAAAACCAGTAAATTTTCTTTATGCCAATAATAAGCGATTGGAGAAGGAATACAAGGAGACTTTCCCATTCACAATAGCCTCCCAAAAATAAATGATCTAGGAACAAACCTGACCAAACATACTAAAAATCTCTACAAAGAAAGTTTTAAACCCCTCAAGAAGGAAGATACTAGAAGAAGGAAGAATGAATATAGTAAGAATGACCATCCTGCCCAAAGTAATTTATAGCTTCAATGCGATCAATCCCCATAAGCTTCTTCACAGACCTAGAAAAACAAATATCCTAAAGTTCATATGGAGAAACAAAAGACCTCAGGAAGCCAAAGCAACCCTGAACAAAAAGAACAATACAGGGGGAAATTGCCACACCAGACTTCAAACTATATTATAGTCATAAAAATAGCCTGGTATTGTCACAAAAACAGGACAGTAGATCAATGGAAGAAAACTGAGGATCCAAACCTGACCACATCCAATTTCACCCACCTCATCTTTGACAAAGAGACCAAGAAGACTCAATGGAGGAAAGACAGCATCTTCAGCAAATGGTGTTGGCATAACTGGAACGCCAGTTGTAGAAGCATAAAACTAGGGGACTGGAGAGATGGCCTAGTGGTTAAGAGGGCCAACTGCTCTTGCAGAGGACCCGGGCTTTATTCCCAGTACCCACATGGTTGCTAAGGACCGTCTTTGACTCCAGTTCCAGGGGAATCCAACACCCTCTTCTGACCTCCATGGAATTGCATGACACAGGTGCACAAACCTACATGCAGACAGTACATTCATACACATAAAAAATAAATAAATAAAATTTAAAGAAGCATAAAACTAAACCCTTACCTCTCACCCTGTACAAAAATCAACTCCAAATGGATCAAAGACCTCAATGTGGAACCCAAAACTCTGAAAATGATAGAAGATAATGTTGGTAATCACCTACAAGACAAAGCGTAGGAAAAGACTTTCTAAATCAGACAGCAGCTGCTCAAAATATAAGGTCAACAATGGACAAATGGGACCTTATTAAACTCAAGAGCTTCTGTACAGTGAAGGAAAGAATCAAAGAAGTGAAGATTTCCTCCCACCGAGTGGGAGGAAACCTTCACCAGTGATACATATGATAGAGCATTAACATCCAGAGTGTATAACCTAAGAAAAAACAAAGGAGGAAGAAAACAAATGTTCCACTCAAAAGACAGAGTAAAGAACTGAACAGAGACTTCACAAATGAAGAAGTATGAGCATATTTCAATGCATTATTATACATAATTCAAGTGCATATACCATCCTCTCTGTTTCATCTGATACTCATGAAAGGATACACCCAAATTTTTGATGATTGCTTCATCTGTTCATGTAATTAACTCTTTTTTTTCTTTTTGAGACAGGGTCTCCCTGTAGCCCCAGCTGTCCTGGAAATCATTCTGTAGACCAGGCTGGCCTTGAACTCACAAAGATCCACCTGCCTCTGCCTCCCGAGTGCTAGGATTAAAGGCATGTGCCACCATGCCCCGTGTAATTAACTCTTTATACTCATTAAGACACACATGCACACACACACACACACACACACACACAAGATTGTGGTGTTGGGTTATCTTTGATAAACTAAAATAGTAGAATATGGTGAAGTAATTGGGATGGGAACATAATTTTATTTCAATAAAGGATTTTTAGTAAAAAATAATTATAGTGGTAAGGAATGTTGTTTCTCAGCAGAGCATGCTGGTAACCATGCATAAAGATTTTGGGAAACATGAAATTCAGGTACTGATGGATGTGCAGATGCATAAGAAGGTGTCAACATCTGTAGAAGTCTGGTCATTTGAGTCAGATTTCTCTTGATTGGTTGACATTCTGAAGCATGTGTATTGGACTGAATCTGTTTCTAATTGGCTGACATTTAGTAGCAAGAATTTGTCTCAGACAGGTTATCAATGGTTATCTTATAAATGCCATTGATCAGGTAGACAGTGTTAAAACTGATGCAGAGTTCTGATCTTCCATGTCTCCCAAAACACCCATCCTTCTGTAACTCTGAGAGAACTTATTCTTTCAATGTCTACCTAGTTACTAAGGGAAATACTAATTATGAAGAAAATAATTTTTAAATGCTATTTTATGTATAAGAGATTGTACTTTGTTTTACAATATTTTATTTATTAATTACATTTTAATTTATGAGTGTATTGCCTGGATGTATGTAAATGCACCTATATAATGCAATGCTCATAGAGATCAGAAGAGGGGATCAGATCCTCTGGAACTGAAGTTCAGATGGTTTTTAAGTGCCATGTGGGTGAAAGAACTGAACTTGGGTCCTCTGCAGGATCAGCCCACACTCTTAACCACTGAGTCATCTTTCCAACCCCAATAAAATAACTTTTAAAAGTAAGAAAACTTAAGCCAGGCATGGTGGCACATGCCTTTAATCACAGCACTCTGGAGGTAGGGCAGGCACATCTCTGTGATTTCAAGACAAGCCTGGTTTATATAGTAAGTTCCAAGCCAGCTGGCACTACAGGGAGACCCTGCTTCAAAAACAACCAAAAAAAGTAAGAAAATTTATAAAACATAATTCATGAAAGAAAATGATAGGGATGAAATATTTTTGTTACTTTCACTCATAGCAGCACAAACATTCTTATTAAAAGGAAATTAGTCTGATCAGCAGGGGATCTTCAATTCTCATAATAAAACAGATTTTGACTATTAACATGAATAAATTCTGCATAAAATCTTAAGTCATCTAAGCTATAATCCAACAAAATAAACAATCAGAAACTATAAAGAGTACGGTTATTATCAGCAAAATGGCTGCTCTAGTTTGCTTTCAATCACTGTAACAAAACACCCTGATCAACACTAACTTGGCAGGAAACAGGTTTATTCATCTCCCAGGTCACAGTTCTTCATTCAGGGAGCCCAAGGTAGGAACTCAGGGCAGGAACGTGGAGGCAGGAGCTAAAGCACAGACCATGGAGGAATATTGCTTACTGGAGGAATACTACCTGGCCCATGCTCAGCCTTCTTTCTTACACAATACACAACAATCTGCCTGAAAGTGGCACTGCCCACAGTGGCCTGAGCCCTCCCACATTCCTCAACAATCAAGGAGCTGCCCCACAGACATGGCCACAGGCAAGAACAAAGGAGGTAATTCTCCAGTTGAGGCTTCCTCAACCCAGGTGTGTGCTCTTTGCATGCTATCCAGCGCAATGGCACACGTGAAGAGTACATGTTTCTGCTGATAGTTTTCACTTTAGAAAGCCTGAGAGGGTAGGCTAAAGTAATAAACATCAAATGGAAGGGTTTCTATTGTACTGGAAATCAGAAAACATGAGGGATACAGTGTACTATTGATAAAAACCTTGCTTTTAGAGGCAACTCTCTCAAATCTATGGGCAATCTTTAAAATTCTACCCGGATAGGACCAGAGACATATCTGATTGATCCAAAGCACGTGCTCTTCCAGAGGACACTTATACCAAGCACCTATATCAAGCATCTTATATCCTACTCTTACTCTAGTTCTAGGAGATGCACACTCTCATCTTGCTTTCAAGGGCATCCATATGCAAATGACACTGAAACAGACAATTAGACATATATTTCATCTAAAAATAAAAATATGAATACAGAGGAAGAAATATGAGGTAGGCAGGAGTTAGGAGGCAGAAATTTTAGCAATATGTTGATGCTATGGGGACAGGTTTTAAAAATAAATAGTAATAAGTTATTATAGCTCTGTCAATCTTATGCAAATTGCATGGCCTTAACACATCAACTGGGCTGCGTCAGCCCAGGACAAAGAACTATAATTTAATGACTAAGAATAAAACCAGAAGTTCCATTATAAAGACTAACTACATGCTTCTGTTGGTTCAAAGTGACATTCCATTATTTAATTGCCTTTATGCCAGGAAAATTTTTCTATACATTTAGAAGAAAATTAAGTCTATGGAGTCCACAGAATATCATTTACAATTCCCAGTATATAATTAAATTACTGTGCATACAGAGCTTTAGAAATGAGAGATAAGTAGGAGATGAACATATGTGAAGATGCTGAATTTAGCAATTATAAATATGTATTTTTTTTTTGTCTTTTCAAGACAGGGTCTCCCTGTAGCTATAGCTGTCCTGGAACTCACTCTGTAAACCAGGCTGGCCTTGAACTCACAAAGATCCGCCTGCCTCTGCCTCCCAACTGCTAGAATTAAAGGCATGAGCCACCACGCCTGGCTTAAATATGTATACTTTTAAAAGAGAGTAGAAAAATCACCATTAGAGAACACTATCAAACAGGCAAACACTGTATAGTTATTTAATGAACACAATAGGGTTGAGATGTGGGAAAACTTTAGACACCACACCTAGCATGCAAAAACCCCTACCTAGGTGCAATCCTCAGTATAGGAAAGAATACAAGGAAGTAAGGCAGAAGAAGACAAAGAGGGAGAGAGGGGAGGATGGAGAGGAGAGGAGAAAGAAAAGGAAAATGGAAAGAGAAAGGAGAGGAGGGGAGAGAGGATAAAGACTGAAAATTAATGGAGAGAATTGAGAAAATATATGCCTACTATTTTAAGCCACCAAATTTATGGAAAGTTGTTTCAGCCACCCTAGGAAAATAAAGCTTATATCATAAACTCTCTACATTCTGGTAGAATGAAGACTGACGCTCACTCTTTAGCTGTGAAAGCATTGTTCATTTGAACATCAGCTCATAATCTTGCTTATTTATAAAACGCTGGCTCCTTAAACTGTGTAGATCTTCCACTTGACACACTGCATTGTGCAACAGATTACTGACATTATCTGTTGTACTACCTCCACCTGTAAATATTAGAAAGCAGGTAGAAGTTTATTGAGATTCAAAAATTTCTGTAAAACATTAACTTTTGACAATGGTAAAACACATTTTTTCTTCTCTTTAAGCTGACAGATTCTTAATTTTTGAAAGATGTGTAACAATATTCACTTTAAACAAGTATGGACACATATTTTATGAAAAAATTATGCCCCATTAATGAGCAAGCAGGTCGTTTATAATTAAATCGCTTTTGTCGAAAAAGCAATTTTACTTCAGAATGCAACAGAGCCACTTGAACTTCCCATTCTGTCAAAAAGATTTTTAAAATCAGGTGTCTTCAAGAACCTATACTTAGTTACATTATTGGTGGTTTTCACTATTTTTCCAGGGAACTCATGATAGTGACCTCTTGTGCTTCTGTTGTTGTTTGCTGCTTTTTTCCACTGTAAATAAATAGCACTGGAGAACAATGAACTTTCCATTTCATTCACTGACACTTGTTTCATTATGTTAAAATACCAGCAGATTTATTTTTTAGCTACAAATACATTTGTTGTAATATTGTAAAAGTCAACATAGAATAAAAGTCAAATTGTGATGTGAAAATAGTTCTGGCTTTTCTGAATCTTCAAAAACTTGCAGAGATTCCCATCAGCTGTCTTGGGGCTTTGCTTTGTCCCACTGAGATAGCTGGAGAAGGCCTGACTGGCTAGGGGAGATAGCTAGATCCCACACAGCCAATGCATCACTCCTCTTCGAGAGGTGCTCCTGTCCCCAGACTCTAGAGCTCACACTGTCTTTGCTTATATAGTTAAAAATAGCCCCCTGGTGATCTCCTGACCTGCCTGCCTGGATGTATTCCTTCCCTCCAACAAAAAAATCAGAAGAGAGAAGCTGAAGTCCAAACCAACTAAGTACTCATTCCTGATCAGAATGCAACCAAGCTACATCAACAATACAAGCAGAAACAAACATGATCTCTCCAGCAACAAAAGAAATCAACATGCTCATACCACAATGAAAAAATTCAAATAATATGAAAAACCAAAATAATACATCCCCACCAAAATCATCAGTCCTTTAGAAATGTCCTATAATGAGAGTGACATAAAAGAAAACCAGGACACAGAATTCAAAGAAACAATCATAAATATGATCAAATATTTCAATGATTAGAAAACAGACAAAATAGTTAACTCAAAGAAATCAAACAGCATAGGGTAAACTCCTGACTGAACTTCAAGAAAATGCAAATACATGAATGAATTAAATCTCAAATGCAATTCAGATTTTGAATAGTGAATTCACAAAACTGATATAAATATGAAGAAAACTTAAGCTGAAGTCTAGACGGAATTGAAAAACCCAGTAAGCCATTTGAAATAGCAGAAAAAAAAAATGTCACACAAGCAAAAAATGTGAAATGGAAAGCAGAATAGCAGGAACTGATGATAAAGTCGAAGATTTGGATAAGTCAACCAAGGAGTACAAATTAAAGAAAAAAACAGGAGTAGAATATTCAACAATTATCAGGTACCTTGAAAAGATGAAATCTGGGGCTGGAGAGATGGCTCAGTGGTTAAGAACTGACTGTTCTTGCAGATGACCTGGGTTCGATTCCCAGCACTCACATGGTGGCTAAGAGCCATCATTAACTCCAGTTCCAGGAGAATCTGACACCCTCTTCTGACCTCTGTAGCATTGCACCACAGGGGTGCACCAACCTACATGCAGACAGTACACTCATACACATAAAATAAATAAACAAATAAGGGGCTGGAGAGATGGCGTAGCAGTTAATAGCACCGACTGTTCTTGCAGAGTACCTGGGTTTGATCCCCAGCACCCACATGGTGGCTGAGAACCATCTTTAACTCCAGTTCCAGGGGAATCCAACACCCTTTTCTGACCTCCACGGCATTGCATGACATGGGTGCACAAACCTGCATGCAGACAGTATATTCATAAACATACAAAAATAAATAAATGAAAAAAATCTAAAAATAAATGAATGAATAAATAAATAAATAAATAATAAATGAGAAAAGATGAAATCTACACATCACAGTCATTGAGGAGGGATAAATTCCAGGTCAATGACATTGACCAGATCTTTAAAAGGATTACAAAGAAAATTTAGCTAAATTGAGGAAAGACATACAAATACAAGTATTAGAAGCACACAAAAAAACAAATAGACAGAAATGAAATATAAACATCTCACTGTATAACATACTAAAAAATTAATGCTCGGAAAAAAAGAGAGAATATAGAAAGCATATAAAGGAAAACCCATCAGAATTATGGGTGACTTTTCAATGCAAGAGCCTGCTCCCAAGTATTCCAAGTTCTAAATGATCATAGAGCCCAACCCAGAACACTGCCCACCAAAATTGTCAGAGTCAAAGTGGAAAGAAAAATATTACATGATCCAAATAGGATTCATATAAAACTTATTTGGTTAATAATTTGGTTAATAATTTAAGTTAATAGATACGATACTACATATAAAATAGATACTACAGATAAAATATCTGAACATGAGTGCATATAGATAACTGAAGCCTTTATAACAAGAACCACAGTGCCATACAGGAGAATTCTTCCTTCCAGCTACTGGTCAGGATAATACAAGAGACTCCCCAAATAATACAGGCTCTTATCACAGCTCTTGATTACACTCCAGAACTGAAGTTTAGACTGAAATGACCAAGAAGACATTATAATCATAAATGTATGTATGCCAAATTTTGGTGCATCAAATTTCATAAGAATACTTTAGGACTTAAATATACAAATTAACCCCAGCTCAATAATTGTAGATGATATCGATACCTCACTGTCTCCAATAGACAGGTTAATTGGACAAATTTACTAGGGCGGTTGATGGAAGATGGAATAGTAGCACTTTTATCTTGGGGGTAATAAATGGCTATCTAATGCAAGGGAAGCCCAACTTAATGGGAAGAAACTTAGGTATGATACTGTAAACATAGACAAATACACATTGCTGAAGTGGTTATAGATCTTAGTAAGTAATCTTAATCTTGCCACACCTCTATATAAATGTATTTCTAAATTTATTCTAAATATGCATCCTCATATTTACAGACATGTGTACCTTTCATCCCTCATCAAAGTAGCTTCTGTATGAAACAGATGAAGACCACTGCAGTATTCCATATTTGTTCAAATGGAGGAAATAGTGTCTGAGAGATAATCCTAAGTGAAACATCTTCAACTCAAACTCTACACACAGGATGAATCCATCTCTCAAGTCTCACTAGGGAAGTTTCCTTATACAGCAGATGGTGATTAATACATAATTGCCCAATTGCAGAAATCAAGAGGCAGCAGAATGTCTATCCTTGTAAAGGATACCTATTTCAAGTTTCTGCCTCTCAAGCTTCAGGGAACATGGCAGAAGAGGAGGTGGAAAGATTATCAGCTGAAGGGGATGGAAAACCATAAGGAAAGAAGAGTCTCCCAGAAATGTGGTTAGTTACTTCTATTACCTGAAAGCAATGGATGCCATGCACAATTCCTATGCAAACTGAAATCAGACACATTTCCAGCATAGGCATTGGGAAATGAATAAGAACTCCGAACCCAACCTAAGGAACCCTTGCCAAGTGATGCCTGCTGGGAAGGAAAAAGAGAGTGTCTCACAAGCAGGGGACTTATTGGATTTAGTGGATGTACCCACACTGAAGGGGGATATTTGGGGACAGAATATATATATATATATAATAAGTGGGGAGGGGCAGTGAGAAGTGGGAAGATGGAAAAGATCTATATACCATCAAATTTTATTTTATGAAAATTGTAGGGGCATTTCCCAAGACCACCTGAAGCACAGGGATGCTAAAAACTCCACCAGAAAATGCCTAGAAATGATTAAGAGCATCAGTAAACTGGCAGGATACAAAATTAACTTAGGAAAAGCAGTAGCCTTTTTTTTCACCAACAACAAGCAACTGAAGAAGGAATTCAAGGAGACCTTCCCATTCACAAAAGCCCCCAAAACAATAAAATACCTAGGAACAAACCTAACCAAAGACACCAAAGATCTCTACAACAAAAATTTTAAACCCCTGAAGAAGGAAGTTGAAGAAGACATCAGAAGATGGAAAAACCTCCCATGCTCATGGATTGGGAAAATTAATAGAGTAAAAATGTCCATTCTACCCAAACTCTTGTATAGATTTAATGCAATCCCAATTAAAATCCCCAAGACTTTCTTCACAAGCTTGGAGAAAAAAGGCGTTAATTTCATTTGAAAAAACAAAAGACCCCCGAATAGCCAAAGCAACCCTGAGTGAAAAGAGCAATACAGGGGGGATCTCTATACCAGACTTCAAACTATACTACAGGGCTATAGTCATAAAAACAGCTTGGTACTGGAACAAAAACAGACCTGTTGACAAATGGAACAAAACTGAAGATCCAAACTTGAGCACACACACATTTCAGCCACCTCATATTTGACAAGGGGGCCAAGAAGACACCATGGAGGAAAGACAGCATCTTCAGCAAGTAGAGTTGGGAAACTGGATCACCACATGTAGAAGAATGAAATTAAACCCCTACCTCTCACCCTGTACATAAGTCAACTCCAGATGGATAAAGACCTCAACATGAAACCTCAAACTCCGAAGGCGATTGAAGAAAATGTTAGCTGCTGATACAAGACATAGGCGTAGGAAAAGACTTCCTAAATCAGACAGCAGCTGCACAGGAATTAAGGTTGACAATTGACAAATGGGACCTCATTAAATTCAAAAGCTTCTGTACATCAAAAGAAACAATCAAGGAAGCAAAGAAAAATCCCACAGAGTGGGAAGAAAACTTCACCGCGGAAACATCTGACAAAGCATTGATTTCCAGAATATATAAACTACTCAGAAAACAAAGAAGAAAGAAAACAAATGACCTACTCAATAGATGGAGCAAAGAGCTGAACAGAGACTTCACAAGTGAGGAATTAGAGATGGCCACGAAACATCTTAAGAAGTGTTCAACATCATTAATCATTAAGGAAATGCAAATCAAAACCACTTTAAGACATCATCTTACTCCAATAAGAATGGCTAGGATCAAGAAAACAAATGATACCAAGTGCTGGAGAGGTTGTGAGGAAAGGGGAACGCTCATCCACTGCTGGTGGGAATGTAAACTGGTACAGCCACTATGGAAACAGTGTGGAGTACCCGTGGAAGACTTGGAATGAACTTGTCACCTGACCCAGCCATACCACTCCTGGGCATGTACCCACAAGACTCATCTTACCACAGAGATACATGTACAGCCATGTTTATTGCAGCTCTCTTCACAATAGCAAGGAGCTGGAACCAAACCAGATGCCCCTCAACTGACGAGTGGATAGAGAAAATGTGGTATTGGGCTGGAGAGATGGCCTAGCAGTTAAGAGCAAATACCACTCCTGGGCATGTACCCACAAGACTCATCTTACCACAGAGATACATGTACAGCCATGTTTATTGTAGCTCTCTTCACAATAGCAAGGAGCTGGAATCAACCCGGATGCCCCTCAACTGACGAGTGGATAGAGAAAATGTGGTATTGGGCTGGAGAGATGGCCTAGAGGTTAAGAGCACCGAGTACTATTGCAGAGGACCCAGGTTTGATCCCCAGCACCCACATGGCGGCTGAGAACCGTCTGTAACTCCAATTCCAGGAGAACTCCAGTTCCAGGGGAATTCAACACCCTCTCCTGACCTCCGCGGCATTGCACTACATGGGTGCACAAACCTACCTACAGACAGTACATTCATACAAATAAATAAATAAATAAATTAATTAATTAATTAATTAATTAATTAATTAAATAAATAAATAAATTAATTAATTAAATAAATAAATAAATTAATTAATTAAATAAATAAAATTTTAAAAAAAGAGAGAAAATGTGGTAAATGTACACAATGGAGTTCTATGCAATGGTAAAGAAAGATGACATCATGAGCTTTGCAAGTAAATGGCTAGAGCTTCAAGATATCATGCTGAGTGAAGTAACAGTCCCAGAAAAGCAAACGACGATGGTATCACTCATCTGTGGATGCTAGCACCAAGTACCTAATTGTATGGCAAATCGAGCAGCATCAATGTGATCTGAAAACAACTGTGCTCTTATATTGTGAATCCCTTAAAAAATAATAAACAAATAAAATAAAATAAAATTGTAACTGTGTTGTGCAATGCCTGCAGATGTCAGAAGAAAGTACAGTATTCCCTGGAACTTGAATTACAGACTGTTATCTTCCTTATAAGTGCTGGAAAATGAGCATGGGTCCTTTGCAAGACAATCTGGTTCTCTAAAGTGCTAAGCCAACTGTCTAGCCTGTTTTATACATGTATATATTTTATGATATCTGAATAAGGGTAAATAGTTTGTCTTGGCTATCTCTTTTTGAAATATACAGCACATTATTTTAATAGTCTTCCTCCTAGCAAAATATTAGAACTTACTTTTCCCATATTCCTGTGTTTCAGTGCGCATGGTCTAACCATCCTCCATCCCTTCCTCTCCCCTATATTCCCAACTTCTAACAACAACCACTCTACACTCAAATTCTGTAGGAGCAAATATTTTATATTTAATTTATGAATGAGATCATGCAGTGGTCTTTCAGTGCCTGTTTTTTTCCACAAAGCATAATGATTTTCAACTCTATCCATGTTGTCATAGAAGGTGGAATTTATACTTTGTCTAACTGAATGATAGTTCATTGTATATGACATTTCATTTAAAGTATTTATCGTATTTCCTCATAGTCTCAACCTTTACTGGAGTATTGATTACACATTAGACTCACTAAACTCTTTGTTTAGGAATTATTCTTCTGTGAAGTAGAAAATTACTATATATATAATTCATTTATGAACTAATTAAACACTGTTCATAAGATACATAGATAACAAAAATGACATAGATGGCCTGGTAGAAAAACAGATTTATTTTCCAAATCTTAAAAGTAAAGCAGGAATTTCAATAATATCCAATAAAATTGAGGGTAAACTCTCACATAGACAGAGTATAGTTATTACAGTTACAAAACATTCAACCCACAAGAAATAGAAAACAGTTTCAAAATATTTGGTACTTGATAATCCAATTTCTAAATATAGAAATTAAATTGATATAGAAGCTCAACTAGAAACATAGTCATATAAAGTTTATCATAACCTTTCATCATTTGCCAATAAAATATACACACTTATATTGTTAATGTGTATGTGTCGGCAAACATACACAATAGGGTACAAAAATAGTTTAGCAATAAATATTTAACTACCTACCAAATGTTTAACTAACCTAGAACTCAAACTATTTAAAATACAAAGGAAGTGTAAAACAACCAGTCAGTAGCACAATTTAATTAGAAAACTTTAACATTGTCCCTGGTAGAGCAAGTAAATAGAAATGGCTCTAAATAATATATTAATATGGTTTATTTTATATGAGACTGTATTTCAAACCCTAAACCCTCTATAAGCACTGGTCTTCCTTTTCAAGAACCAATAGAACATTTAAAATGATTGCTCATATATCAAACCATAAAGAAAACACCAATAAATCCCCTGAAGGAGAAATAAATCCAGGCAAATTCACTGCAATTTACCACTCTACAAGTATAAACTAATAACAAAAGTTATGTCCTAACTTGATTTATTTTAAGGTGTGAAACTCCAAAACATTTTCGAAATAAAGAACATGCTTTTATTTATGAACATGATGGTTATTGCTCAAATCAATATGAATTTTGAAAACAAAATTCTAAGGTAAATTCTCAAATCAAGAAAGGAAAATAGGAATTTACCAGTCACATAAATAATTAGACATATTTCTCAAAATTAAACATTTGCCTTACCCAAAACCTAACTCTAATTTTAATAGAAACTTATTTATGTTAAAAATGAGGAAATCTAATTAATATGATTAAATAACCTTCACTGATGGATTTTCTACCAATTGTTGACTAAAAATCACTTGCCTTTTTAAATTCTAAGATTGTCACTCATTTTATTCTGGGAATTGAAGATTATTTAGATTCGAGTTTTGATTTCAAATGTTTCATAGGTCTATCATGAAGAACGAAGCCAGGTTTATTTATGAGTTGCTGCTTCTATAATGGCCTGAGAGTGACAAGAAGACCTTTTGCCACACTTTATTACCTACTATTAGTTTAAAATAACATATGTGATCTCCACCAATGGCAAGCAGATCATGTTTTGTTCCTAATTAACAAGGAATGATGTGAAATAGCTTATCCCAGCACTTGGAAAACAATGTATAGTAAGGTATAAGGAAGGGGATTTTTTTAAGGATAATTTGAATACTTGGGAGGTAGAATCACAAACACCACAATGTGTAGCTTGTAGCGGACAGAGACCCATCTTTCCCACGTGCCTGACAGGGATGAAAAATGGGAAGGAGTAATGAAGCTCTCACTGCTGTCAAGACTTTCTATTATGAAAAGAATTGAAGGAAGCATATGGCAGTTTATGTTGCTTTTATTTTGGTTTGTGGATCATCTAACATTCAAAAACAAAACTCCAGCATGTATCCACAAAAGCAAAGTAACGAATTACTGCATGGACAACAAAATTAAGTTGCTCTGAAAATTCAAAGAACTGAAGCTCCTGTCAATGAGTGGTGGAAGGTACAGGAGCTACAGGCAAAATCTGATCCGTTTTAGGTGCAGGTGGGGTCTGGGAGCTTTGACCAGAAAGTATTCGCAGATAAACAGAGTCCAAGTGCGCAGAGACACATGAAAGACGTTAGATAGAGATCTGTACAATTCTACACTTTGCAGTGGAAGCTGGACAAAATGAAATGAACAGACTCAGAACTAAAACACATCACTGGGAGAACCACCTTGAAAAGTTCTATGCTAGTGCTGACAGTTCAGACTCAAACTGAATAATGGTTAAAATTTTTAAAAAGATACAAAATATGGAATGCTCAATGGTTAGAACAGGGATCTGCCAGGACCACCTGAAGCACAGGCAAAAAAAGGGGAACCCACATGCCAGGGACACGACGAAGGGATAACATGGGAAAGATGCAGGGTATTTCCACAGCAAGCTCTACCAACACTGTAGGAGATTGCTACAGTGGGATCCCCTTGAGGGTGACCCAAGAAACAGATCTCAGAGGAACAATTGAAGACCTATTCAGAGAAATTAAAGAATATAAAGAACAAGTCAGAGAACTAAGGAAAGAGAATGAAAAACTCAAGGAGGACCTTGAGGGAGCCAATGAAAAACTGGAAAGAACTAAAGGGAGAGAATGACAAACTCCAGAAGGAAGAGGAAATACTTTAAAAGGAAGCCAACCAGCAAGTAAGGAGTACCAAGAAGAGATTGAGAAGCTCCAAAAGAAGTGGAAATACTAAAGAAATCAGAGGATGAAATGAAAAAGGAAATGGAACACTCATCCAATAAAGAGAAAAGGAATGGAAAAAGCCTCAGAAATAGAATGGAGGAAGCAGAACAAAGAATATCAGACAGGGAAGATAACACAAAACAACTAAAATGCTCAAATAAAGATTATGAAAATTTTAAAAATACACAAAAGTGGAAAAATCAGGAAATATGGGACACTATGAAAAGATCAAACCTCTGCACCATAGGAATAAAGAAAGGAGAAGAATCCCAAGAGAATAGTATTGATCAGATCTTCAACAGAATAATAGATGAAAATTTCCCCAAACTAAAAAAGACAAACCCATACAAATACAAGAAACACATAGAACTCCAGACAAGAACAGAAAAGAAACTCTCCACACCATATCATAGTTAAAATGCTAAACACCCAAAACAAAGACAAAATTCTGAAAGCCTCAAGAGAAAAACAAGTCACATATAAGGGGAAACCCATCAGAATTACGACTAACTTCTCCATGCAAAGCATGAAAGCAAAAAGAACATGGAGCAAAGCATTCTCAGTGTTAAAGGACTATGGATGCCAACCCAGATTATTATACCCAGCAAAAATGTCAATTACAGTTGAAGGAGAGGGAAAAATCTTCCATGATGTAAACATGTCTGGAATACATGTCTGGAAAACCAACCCTTCAGAAAATACTTGAAGCAATTCAAAGGACAGAAGAGAGGAGCAAACATCCCCAAGCACCTACAAAGAGAACCTAATAAAAAACATAACTACAGAAGAAACCAAGACTAAAAATGCAAATGGATAATAAAGTGAAAGGAAGCAACATGCATCTTTCAATTATAACCTTAAATATTAATGGACTAAATTCCCCAATCAAAAGATATAGACTGGGAGATTAGATTAGGAAACAAAACTGATCTATAAGCTGTCTACAAGAAACCCATCTCAATTTCAAGAATAGACATCAACTTAAGGTGAATGGATGGAAAAAATATTCCAAGAAAATGGTATCCAAAATAAAGCAGGTGTTGCTATTTTAATATCAGACAAAATAGACTTCAAAGTAAAAGAAATCAAAGAGACAAAGAGGTCCATTACATCTTTATCAAAGGGACAATTTACATGAAGACTTCACAATCATGAATATATATTCATCAATCTCTGGTACACCAAACATTATAAAGACAATTCTTCAGGACCTCAAGGCACAGATTAACCCCAGCACACTAATAGTAGGGGACTTCAATACCCCACTAAGTGCTTGGGATAGATCAACAGGACAAAGAATAAACAGACATCTGAACTGAATGATACAATATAGCAAATGGACCTCACAGACATCTACCGAATATTCCACCCAAACACCAGAGAATGCACTTTCTACTCAGCACCCCATGGAACATTATCCACAATAGACAGTATACTGGAAGACAGAAAAAACTCAACAAATACAAAAAGATTGAAATAATTTCATGCATTCTATCAGACTACAGTGCAGTAAAGTTCAATATCAAGACCAGGATAAGCCCTACAACCTACAAGAACACATGGAAACTAAACAACACTCTCCTGAATAATGAATGGGTCAAGGAAGAAATAAAGAAAGAAATAAAAGCATTCCTGAAGCTGAATGACAATGATAATACAACACAACAAAACCTATGGAACATTTTAAAAGAAGTCCTAAGAGGGAAGATTATAGCTCTGAGTGCTTACATCAAAAAAACAGAAAGAGCACATGTGAATGATCTAAAACTGCAGGTAAAAACACTTAAGAGACAACAACAAATGAACTCTAAACTCATCAGACAGGAAGAAATAACAAAAATCAGAACAGAAATCAATGAAATAGAAACAAAGAAAACCATACAGAAACTCAATTAATCCAAAAGTTGGTTCTTTGAGAGAATAAACAAGATAGACAGACCTCTAAACCAGTTACCTAAAATAAAGGAGGAACAACTCCAAATCAATACAATCTCTGATAAAAGGGGAAATATCACAACAGACAATGAAAAGATCCAGACAATCATACAGGAATACTTCAAAAACCTATACTCTACTAAGTTTGAAAACCTAGAAGAGATGAATATCTGAAATCCTGGGATTCACCAAAGCTCAACCAAGAAGAGATTAATAGCTTAAACAGACCCATAATATATGAAGAAATTGAAGATGTAATAAGAAATCTCCCAACTAAAAAAAGCCCAGGCCAAGATGGTTTCATGGCAGAATTCTATAAAACATTTCAAAAAGATTTAAAACCATTATTACTCAAATTGTTTAGACGGATATAGAGGGAATTCTCCCAAATTCTTTCTATGAAGCCAGCATCACTCTAATACCAAAACCAGGCAAAAATACAAAGAAAAAGGAGAACTATAGACCCATCTCATTAATGAACACAGATGTAAAACTTCTTAACAGGATACTTGCAAATTGCATACAGACCCATATCAAGAAGATCATCCATCATGACCAAGTTGGATTCATACCAGAAATTCAGGGATGGTTTGTATTAGTCAGTTTTCTGTTGCTGTGATAAAACACCATGACGAAGGAACTTATAAAAGGAAGAGTTTATTTGAGCTTATGATTGACAGTTCCAGGGAATTAGAGTCCATTGTGGCAGGAGGCATGGTGGCTGGATATGGAGCAGCAAACCGAGGGTCACATCTCGCAAAGAGCACAGGAAGCAGAGAGAGCAACTGTAGACCACAGAGGCTTGTTAAAACTCACTAAGCCTGCCCCCAGTGACACACTTCCCCCAGCATGGCCACACCTACCAAGACCTCCAAAAACAGTGCCACCAACTGGAGACAAATGTCTGAATACTTACAGCCTATGGGGGACACTCATGCAAACCACCACATTCCACTCCCTGGCCCCCATAGGCTCCTGACCATATAAAATGCAAAATGCATTTAGTCCAACCTTAAAAGTCCCCACAGTCTTTACCAGTCTCAATGCCATTCAAAAGTCCACAGTCCAAAGTCTCCTCTGAGACTCAGGCCAACTCTCCAAACTACTGTAAACTCTGTAAAATCAAAAGCAAATTACATATCTCCCAATACAGTGGAACTGATTACACATTCCCATTCCAAAAGGGAGGAATGAAAGCATATTAGAGGAAATACTGGACCAAAATAAGACTGAAACCAAGCAGGGCAAATGCCAAGTCCTTAGCTCCACATGCAACTTTGGGACTTGACTTCCAAAAGGGCTTAGATGGCTCAGCTCTTCCATCTTGTGCTTGCAACATACATCTCTTTCTTAGGCGGTACCACTCCTTATTGCAGCTTTCCTTGAAATATCTCACAGCTGTGGCATCTCGAATGTCTTCTTGGTCTCCGCTGCCAACCAGGCTTCATCTCACAGCTCAGTCATGCAATGGCCTGTCAGGGCCATCTTTATCAGGACCCCCTGCTGCTACTGCTGGCCTGCTCTTGGCTCTCTGAAACCATGGAGAGAAGAACTGATGACCCCTTCACTCTTGGGAACTTCATGTCTCTAAAGCCAGCACAACGTGAATGAAATTGCTGAATCTGGCTGCAAGTTCAGGATGGACCCTGGCCCATTTCAACCACATTTCAACTTTTCTCTGCCCTGGACTTGCTGGAGGATTAGTTGGTGTGGGTCTTGCCCTGAAGGTACTGATTCTTTTGTTTACATATAAACTGAGGCCCTCTCCTAATTGCTTTAATTTCTATGAAAGGGAGCCCCTCCTTCACATGCCTTGGACCCACCTCTAATCTTCCTAGTGCAGTTATCAGATCAAACTGTACATTTTGCATTTCTTTCTGCCCCATCTGCCTCTTCTTCACTGTAGATCTCACAAATTCACCATTAATAGACAAACCACCATTTCTACATTAGGCTGTCTTGAAATATCCTCTGCCAAAGACATCAGTCCATTGCTCTTCAACTTAGCATCAGGCAAGCATTTGGGCTGTGGGCAAACTGCTGCCAGACTCTTTATCAAAATATCCCAGTTGCTGCCTAAGTCTTTATTTTCCCCTGGAACCACATCTTTTGCAGCCATGCTTTCTTCCAGGCCTCCACTGGAATGACCCTTTAAGCTCTGCTTGCAACAGTCAACAGACTTTCCAGCCCAAAGTTCCAAAGTCTTCCACACTTCTCCAAACATACACATGGTCAGGTTCTTCACAGCCAACAGCCCAGTCTCTGCTACCAGTAACTGTATCAGTCACTTTTCTGTTGCTGGGATAAAGCACCATGACCAAGGAACTTATAAAAGGAAGAATTTATTTGTGCTTACAATTGGTGGTTCCAGGGAATTAGAGTCCATTGTGGTGGGAGGTATGGTGGCTGGATATGGAACAGCAAACCGAGGGTCACATCTCGCAAAGAGCACAGGAAGCAGAGAGAGCAACTGTAGACCACAGAGGCTTGTTAAAACTCACTAAGCCTGCCCCCAGTGACACACTTCCCCCAGCATGGCCACACCTTCTAAGACCTCCCAAAACAGCGCCACCAACTGGAGACAAATGTCTGAATACTTACAGCCTATGGGGGACACTCATGCAAACCACCACATGGTTCGACATATGAAAATGAATAAATATCATGAAACATATAAATGGACTGAAAAACAACAGCCACAAGATCATCTTAATTGACATGGAAAAAAGTCTTTGACAAAAATCCAGCATCGCTTCATGTTTAAAGTCCTAGAAGGAATTGGATTGGAGGGATCATTACTCAATGTATTCAAAACCATATACAGGAAACCCACAGGCAATATCATCCTAAATGGGGAAACAACAGAAGCATTCCCTTTAAAGGTAGGAACTCGACAAGTCTGCCCCCTGACACCACTCCTTTTGAATATAGTGCTTGAAAACCTTGCTAGAACAATGAGGCAAGAAAAGGATATTAAAGGAGTTCTAACTGTAAAAAAGGAAGTCAAACTATCCCTTTTTGCTGATGATATGATTTTTTACTTAAGGGATGCTAAAAACTCCACCAGAAAACTCGTAGAAACGAATAAGTGCTTCAGTAAAGCGGCAGAATAAAAAATTAACCTAGAAAAATCAGTAGCCTTTATATACACCAACAACAAGCAACTGAAGAAGGAATACAAGGAGACCTTCACACTCACAAAAGCCTCAAAAACAATAAAATAGCTAACCAAAGACAACAAGGATCTCTACAACAAAAAATTTAAACCCCTGAAGAAGGAAATTGAAGAAGACTTCAGAAGATGGAAAAACCTCCCATGCTCATGGATTGGGAAAATTAATATAGTAAAAATGTCCATTCTACCCAAACTCTTGTACAGATTTAATGCAATCCCAATTAAAATCCCCAAGACTTTCTTCATAGTCTTGGAAAAAAGTCCTTAATTTCATTTGGAAAAAACAAAAGACCCTGAATATCAAAATCAACCCTGAGTGAAAAGATCAATACAGGGGTGATCACTATACCAGACTTCAAACTATACTATAGACCTATAGTCATAAAATAAGGTTGGTACTGGCACAGAAACAGACCTGTTGACCAATGGAACAAAACTGAAGATTCAAACTTGAGCGCATATAATTTCAGCCATCTCATATTTTACAAGGCGATCCAAGAAGACACCATGGAGGAAAGAGCATCTTCAGCAAGTGTTGACAAAACTGGATCACCACTTGTAAAAGAATGAAATTAAACCCCTACCTCTCACCCTGTAGAAAAGTCAAATCGAGAAGGATTAAAGACCTCAACATGAAACCCCAAACTCTGAAGGTGATAGAAGAAAAGGTTGGCAGGAGACTATAAGATATAGGTGTAGGAAAAGACTTCCTAAATCAGACAGCAGCTGCACAGGAATTAAGGTCGACAATTGACAAATGGAACCTCATTAAATTCAAAAGCTTCTGTACATTAAAAGAAACAATCAAGGAAGTGAAGAGAAACCCCAGGGAATGGGAGGAAACCTTCACCACATATACATCAGACAAAGCATTGATGTCCAGAGTATATAAACTACACCAAAAACAAAAAAAAGAAAACAAAAGAATCACTCAAAAGATGGAGCAAAGAGCTGAACAGAGACCTCACAAGTGAGGAATTAGAGATGGCTGTGAAACATCTTAAGAAGTGTTCAACATCATTAATCATTAAGGAAATGCAAATCTAAACCACTTTAAGATATCATCTTACTCCAATAAGAATGGCTAGGATCAAGAAAACAAAGATACCAAGTGCTGGAGAGGTTGTGGGGAAAGGGGAACACTCATCCACTGCTGGTGGGAATGTAAACTGGTACAGCCACTATGGAAAGCAGTGTGGAGAACCCTTGGAAGACTTGGAATGAACTTGCCACCTGACCTAGCAATACTACTCCTGGGCATGTACCCACAAGACTCATCTTACTGCAGAGATAGATAGATGTACAGCTATTGTTATTGCAGCTCTCTTCACAATAGCAAGGAGCTGGAACCAACCCAGATGCCCCTCAACTGACGAGTGGATAGAGAAAATGTGGTACATGTACACAATGGAGTTCTATGCAGTGGTAAAGAAAGATGACATTGGGGCTGGAGAGATAGCCTAGCAGTTAAGAGCACCGACTGCTCTTGCAGAGAACCCGGGTTGGATCCCCAGCACCCACATGGTGGATAAGAACCGTCTGTAACTCCAATTCCAGGAGAACTCCAGTTCCAGGGGAATCCGAGACCCTCTTCTGACCTGCGTGGCATTGCACGACATGGGTGCACAAACCTACATGCAGACAATACAATCATATACATACAGAAACAAATAAAATTAAAAGAAAAGAAAGATGACATCATGCGTTTTGCAAGTAAATGGCTGGAGTTAAAAGATATCATGCTGAGTGAAGAAATGCAGTCCCAGAAAAACAAAGGAGGAACTCTATCACCCATATGATGATGCTAGCACCTATAACCTAGTTGTAAACATTTCTTGTTGGGAGTGATGCATATTGGAAAGAACAACACCACCACCAACAACAGAGGGGACTGCATCAAAGAACTGACTGAAAGGGTTAATCTAGGGGTTGGGGGGTTGGGAGGGGGACAAGAGTCTGGATTCGAATTGAATTGTAACATATTAAACAAAAATATGTAAAATAATTAAAAAATTGAATTTGAAAAAAACATTAATACCAGACAGTATAATACTTCTAAAAAAATTTTCTGAATGAAACAAAAAAATACAAAATGTAATGAGATAATAGTACTAAAAACAGCTTTTCTGCCTGACAGACTGCTTCACCTCCCTTTATTATATCTTGTTTCACCTCCTCTAGAACACCCAGTGCTTTAAGGAGCCTCCCTCTATGAGAAATGTGTTAACTTGGAGGAAATGGCTAAAAAACACAGTGACCCGGGTGTGACTTTTATTTTGGGGGTGCTCTTTTTGATACAGGGTCTCCCTTTAGTCCCAGCTGGCCTGGAGCTCACTATGTAGACCACGCTGGCCTTGAACTTAACAGAGATTAACCTGCCTCTGCATTAAGAGTGCTGGGATTAAAGGCAAGCACAACCACCCATTGCTAGATTAAAAATCCAAATCCAAGGTGGCTAACATTTCTTCCAGTGCCAGGGGATCCATGTCTTCTTCTAGCATCTGCTGACATTACAAGCATGTGGTACACTTAGAGATTTACAGGCAAAATATTCATGCATATTAAAATAAATAATTTTTAAAATTCTTAATGTTATCATAATTTCTATCAAAATTATTATATTCTAGATTACTTTTCCTAGTTATATTCAGGAGTATTTTTTTCTATAACTTCTTTATTTTTTTCATTTTTTAACAATAAGTAATAATTTCTGAGTACAAACATCCTTCATATAAAACCAATTTGCAAGCAGTTGTGCCCAAACCCACACAGCCCCTTGGTCCCACCATCCAGCTAGGGGGGCTTGTATATTCAGTCAAGTTGATCAAATAAGGGTCCAGACCATATTGCTGTAGTTTCACCATTCACCCCAATCGCAGCCCTTACATTCTACCATGCCTCCTCTTCTGCAGATTGTTCCCTAGGCTTAGAAAAGGGGCACAGCCTAGCAGTTGAGAGCACTGACTGCTCTTGCAGAGGACCCGGGTTTGATCCCCAGCACCCACATGGCGGCTAAGAACCGTCTGTAACTCCTATTCCAGGAGAACTCCAGTTCCAGGGGAATCTGAGACCCACTTCTGACCTCTGCGGCATTGCACAACACGGGTGAACAGACCTGCATGCAGACAGTACATTCATACACATACGAAAATAAATTTAAAAAAATTAAAAAAAAAAAAGAAAGAAAAGGGGCACAGATGGACAAGAAGCAAAACAGCCTACTTTCTCTGGAGCTGTCGTTTTGGACTCTGGTCAATTCTGGCTGTTTCCTTTCATGGGCTGACAGTTTGTCCAGGAATAACCTTTCAATAATACTAATGAAGCACAAACATTTAGATATATAGGTATTTAAACAGTACTAATTGTTATGGTAGGTTACTTTGGTATACACACAGATATTTGGATGGTATGTTGATCCATGAATTACATTTTTTTATGTAAAATATGACAGGGTCTTACTGTGGCTTATAACATCTCCTAACCACTAGAGGATGTAAGCTTGTGGCATCAGCCATGAATTATTCCTCCAAGGAGAAAGCTACTAGCCAATTAGATTTGGGATATACACGCATATGGCTGCCACTGATGCACAGTATTTCCAGGCAGGTGAAGTGTAGCTGGTGCTGACAGAGGAGTCTTGCTTGACTCAAGGAGACCAATATTTGCTTTATTGTTTTAGTGGTCTTTGGTAACACTCTCTGGTATTCCAGAGACCAACTGTACACTTGCAAGAGTGGTCTCAATACATCTTTCCCATGCTTACATTGGGTCTTCAACAACAGGGCCTTATCACCTCTCTTCTCACAGGTATCCCAGTTTACAGACAAGAAGCCTTTACCTTTTGGGGGGGCTTGGATCACCTGGCCAACATCTCCTTGGTAGAATCATCCATTGTTGATATCAGAGCTCTCCTGTATTAATATATTTTGCTTAAATGCATAGCTTAAGGAGACTTTAGTATTATCTTTGGTTCTGAATAGAGAATAATCCTTTTCACAGTTTTATAAGAGATTACCTCTATAACAGTTGGCTCCAATTTACAGTTAGAGAACGACCTCATCATCATCATATTTCTCCTTGTTCTATGGGGGGGATGGGGAGGTAAGAAAGTCTCTCGTATTAAAACTTTGCGGCACCTAGAAGGTAAGTTTCATTAGGACTCATTATAAATAGTTGTTACAAATAGGATCCAATGAGGGGTATGATGCCTGTAGCAGTCTGAGGCTTTTCTTCCATTCAATATTCAGAGGTGCCAACATTTATGCTGGCACTTCCTGGTACATCCTACACAATGCAAAGCTGTATCTTTTCTTTCTCAGCTGTTAAGTTGGTGACATTTTGACATGTGGGAACATACAATTCTTTTTCTGTAGTTAGTTTTAATATTTGAATTGCAGCCGGGCATGGTGGCACACGCCTTTAATCCTAGCACTTGGGAGGCAGAGGCAGGCAGATCTTTGTGAGTTCAAGGCCAGCCTGTCTACAATGTGAGTTCCAGGACAGCTGGGGCTATAGGGAGACCCTGTCTCAAAAAGGCCAAAACAAACAAACAAACAAAAAAGATTTGAATTGCAAAGTTTTTGACAAAAAGGTTTCATTCATATATATAT